>CAVNYN010271459.1:0-14144 GCA_963692815.1 Nyctanthes arbor-tristis
AAGTCAGCTTCTACTTCTACTTTTTGCAAAAGTAATTTCTGCTAAAGTCACGTTAGATCATTTCATGGAGTTCTTCTAAATACCTAAAACATTTTACTAAACTAGATCCAATTCAGAATTTCATTTACACCTCGTTGTAGCTTTTACTTCTTGTGGGCACAAAACTCAAGCATATTGGCCGAAGAAGTTGGGCAGAAACATATAACCATTACAGGGGAAAGAGTAGTTAGGCCTTTTGATGACCATTTTTGGTTTTCACAAATCCCGGTTGGCCCTCGTTTTGATTCATATAATACTCTTTTTGAACGCATTTTAGTTTGTAGTGTTCTTCTGAGTGTTGGTAAGAAAAATCTTCTAGTTTCACGCTGTCAGTTGGTCATCATTTCTTTCCTTAAATTAAGAAATACCAACACCCCATTTATATGTTTCATGAAAATGGCAGGTTCTCTTTCATTTCAACCTATGTATCATGGAAGAAGTTGGCTATATCATCCCCAGTCTCATCATCACATACATTTTTCTTACTCTCAAACGTGCAACTTACACAAACTCACTCGTCCACGATGGTATGAGATTAAATACAAGAATGAATATAAATGTGTGCATCACCTTATCCTTGTGTAAGGTGCTTGTGCAAATTCTTTTCAATTACAGTATCGTGCCACTATATGCAATTGTTCTACAGATAGAATTGATGAAAAAACCATAACTAATATACAGTTTCATACACCTACCCATAAATGGTGAATTAACATGAGTCTACAAATAAAAGAAAAATATTGAAATTTCAAATTTACATCACATATGAGAACTTCATTTAACCTGGAAATATTTGGAGATGATATACAGGCTAAGATTATCAGATGGGCTCATATAGGGAAGAAGAAAAAAGCTCAAAGGAAAGCTATCAGTAGCTCAAATCAAATTGGACATAGAGAGTCTTCTTCTCGAATCGTTCAGTTGCCGAAAGTTAGAGAAAAATCGAGAGAGGAAAATGTAAGCACCCTAGAAATCAAGCCTGCTTCTGCGGTCTCAAATGAACCTAAATATAGTTAGTGCTACAAATATCAGGCCATCAGACATCAGTCTATTTATATGCAGTCAAAGATATTAGTTTCCATAACAGTGTAAAATATCAAAATGGAAAACTCAAAAGACATAATTTTCAAGAAAAATTATCACTGTTTGAGTTTATCTACTTGTATATTCCATAAGACACAATTTTTTTTATGTCAAAAAAGCAAATTATACTAAAACACTAAAGTAACCTGAAAGGCGTTTAATTGTGATGTTTAATGCCTCTATATGTGTCGTTAATTGTATAATATTGCGTTTAAAAGTCCGTATTTACATTTAATTTGGTAAATCGTAGGTTGAAATTGAAGAGGAGTCAAGATGGACAATTTTGGATCAACATTGCACGAATGCTAGAGTTTGGGGACCGAAAAGTAATAAGGAAAAAGATAGAAGATCAAAAGAAAGAAAAAAATCTCTGGCCAGAAGTTAGATGATTTCTGCTGCATTGTAGGATGCATTGCGAGCACAATATAGGAGTGATGTCTGTTGCAAATTGAGGTTCAAATAGCTCAAAATCCATTGCGGGCACAACGAATGGTCATTGCAACCCATTGCGGGAGCATTCACTTACTTCATTGTAGCCTCAATGACCAGTCAGAAGAAATTTTGTATTTTCCTTTTTTTATGTCAAATTCTTATTTTGGTAGGTTTCTTTAATGATTTCAAAGTACTTTTTAGGGCTTATAAGGCTCTTATAAATAGGTCTAGACTGGTTCTCAATTGAAGACATCCATGAACATATCAAATTACATTATTTTCTTCAAGTAGTTCATAGAGATTGTTTGGGATTTTTAAGTTAAGTTTGAGATTGAAGAAGAAGATTGTTGCAACATTCTTTGTCCTCATTCTTTTTTTCGATAAACCCGGTCATGAGCTCCAACTTTATTCTCTTTTTCTCTATGAATTTGAGCTTTATTATGAGTAACTAATTCTTTTTCTTAGGACAAGCGATGTAGCCCTTTTGTGAACCCTAGTTGCTAGTTTGTTGAGTCAACGCCTAAAAATTGATTTCTAGTTAATTCTTTCACACATCCCACCCCTAGTACCTCTAACTTACTAGAAGTGTGATGTCTGCCGACGGTAAATTTCAACTTTGGCGATAAATTCCAACTAAAAGCTAGAATTTACCGTCAAGGCTCGTGAACATATTAATTATCCTAGAAAAATTGCCACAGCATCTCCTTTATTGTATTAACAAAACCAACTTGCATAACTTCCAACAAACACACTAACCCCACACAATAAGACAAACGCCATCATTTCAAGAAATCATACTTTCAACATGAATAAATATACTAACCCAATTGCCACTCACACATACTCCCAACACAATATATATTAATAATCTTAACCATTGCAACTTTATGATTCATAAGATTGACAAATCTTATAACAATCAATTTCATTACGTGATGGCTTAATTCTCAAAAATAGCAGGCTAAATAATAATGCGTTACCCAAACTCCGATTGCTACCTGAAACGAAAATCATTTAGGAAAACATATGAGCTTACTAGCCCAGTGAGTGGAGTTTTAAATAAACATGCTTTGGAAAATCATAATATAACTTTACAAAATCTCAAATGTTTAACTTTCATAATTTGAACTCAATTCCATCATAACATGAATATTTATAAAATCATTACATACATGAACATCATTTCATTCTAACAATCATTATAAAATTCATCAACTTGAATTCATCTCACGTCAAAACATTTATAGAAACGTTGTCATACTCGTAAGCATCATAAAAATCATTTCTTTTCAAGATCATCATAGAATTCTCCCCAAAGAGTATCCAACATATCATGATCATAATATCAAGTCATACACGCGTAGACACCAACTTGGGCCATAGGTACCTTATGACCCCTTCGCCCTAGGCGGCACAATAAACAGCTTGAGCCATAGCTAGTACATAGGCCCCTTTGCCTGGGCGGCGTTCATTTGGTCAGCTTGAGCCATATAGGCCCCTTCGCCGTAGGTAGTATGATTATAAATATAGGATACAAATTGGGGGGTTTTCATACATCACAAATCATGTTTCAACTCAAACATTTCTTTAAAATCAGGAGGCATCATTTCATATAAACATTCACTTGAATTTTTCTAAAGAAAACCTCAACTTTTGTGAACTTTCATAGATATACATCATCATTGTAAAATATTACAAGTTTCATGTGAAATCAAGCATAATTCAACTTTCGTTTAGAAAAAAGGAAGAAGAGGAGAATCTCCACTCACCGGCTAAGTAGCATCCTTCCGTGATCCATTTCCTTTTGGTCTTTATCATTTCCTGCGACATTATATAAAATTCTACTTAACATTTAATTCTTTTCCCTATCTCAGTTCACACATATAACTTAATTCTTTACTTAAATAAACATGAAACTTCCTTGGTATTATAAATTCCCTATTTCATTATACTTCCTTAGATTCCCTCACTTTCCAATTACTATATAATTGTTCTTTTCATATGATTATTCTAGTCTTCACTACATCTCAAGAATTGTAATGATACCACATATTAAAATCTTAAATTCCCTCCGTACATCAACAATAACCCTTCATTTTTAAACACAAACTCTTAGCTTTTAACAAATTCTCACATTTGCTATTAAATGTTAAATCATTCATTAAGTGTATGTATTCTCAACTTCACCCAATTCCTCAATCACCATGATATTATTCCAAAAGGTTATAACACCAACTAATTGAATCAAGACTTAGTTCAATTCTTTGCAGCAAGGATCGCTGAGTTTTTCCCCTGTTTGTTAATGCCCATTGAAAACCATTTTAAAATTACGAATGATGTCGTATGCTTATGAAATTCTTCTAGGAGGTAGAGAACTCACATAAGTTAATCATAGATGAAATTAAGCTAAAAAAAAATCATGTTGGGAACACCAAAATATTTTTCTACTTCCCAAAATCTGTTCTCGGGTAGAAACTGACCAGCCTCACGAAATATGTCATAAAAACTCCTACCGATCTCCAAATGACGCCATTCAAATTTTGGATGATAGAAAGCTCATATAAGATCATTTTCCAACTTGTATTGTGCTAAAATTCAACATATGCTGTTAGTTATGAACTTCCAAGTCGATGGGCAGAATCAGCCTTACATTATCTACTTCTAGCCTTAATTCTTTCATTAAGCTCATACATACATGCTTGGCTTCTTGGAATCTAATACTAACCTCTTATGATTCTCTAGTTATTAAAGATATGGCTTTCCTTCTTACAATTAATCCAACAACCTCATTTAATTTAACAAACTACCATGAAATTCACCTTTAAGTTCCAAAGAATCTCTTCAAGAAATTCAGCTTCATTGTTCGTTTTTAAACCATGATTTCATATACTAACTCTACATAATTTCCTTCTAGTCTTCATATAATTCCAATCTCATGTCTAAGAATAATTCCACACCGTTTACACCTATAGAGAGCTAATAAACTTAATTAAATCCGCAAGCTAAACCAATAACTTCAAAACTTAGAATTTCATATAATTCATATATCTCAATAAAGTCAAATACATGTGGTTTATATTGACAACCTAGTCATTCTCCCTTTTAAAATTCATCACATGAAACCATATATATACATATATATCAAAACCCAATTAAGCAAAATGTGAAACTAAACTCCACTTACCTCTTGAAAATGAAAGCAAAATCGTTGAACATCATGAACCTACATCGAGTTTGGCCCGAATCTCCCTTATCTTCCTCCTTTTTCTTCTTTTTCCAATTCTTTTCTTCCATTTCATTTTCATTCGGTTCCCAGCCAGGGTGTGTGTTTTTGTGTGTTACGTATGTAATTTATCCCAAGAATGCAAGAGAATTATCTAGAGAGTTTCGAAAATTGTACCCAAGTCCGTCAACTTCTTGCTTTATTTCATTTAGGTCCTTAACTTCACCCGTGATTTCATTTAGCTACCAACTTGTAATATAACTCCACATAAATCTCAAACTTATTTAATTTTGACCATGACTTAACTATTCCACCTTGTAATATAACTCCACATAAGTCCCAAACTTATTTAATTTTGACCATGACTTAACTATTCCACCTTTAACTTTTGCCTATTTATAAATTAGCCATTAAGCTTATGTAGCCACGTGAAATAAAAAGGTAAAGAAAATTTGGGATGTTACATTCTTAATCGTTGTTTTGTATGGCTTTCACTTATTTGGCGCACGAATGGGTGGATGTTTACTAGTTTATGTTGAACTTGAGAGAGGAATGCATGAATTAGATTAGGCGATAAAGGATATGAACATAGGCAAGATAAAGAGATTTGCTTGTGGTTAGTGACGGTCATATAAATTAAACTTCAGGGATATTTGCATGAGTTTCTTACTATTAATGCACTTAAGAGGGTTGATAACTCGTTTACTCAGAGATAGGTGATGGGGCCTGATTAAGTAGGTTAACTAGCTTGGAGAATGGTAGTTAATTAATTATGTAAAATTCAATCTTTCACTAAAATTGGTTTTTGTTGGATCAATGAGCCGGTAGCTAGGGGAATCGATGGTGGTGAATTTGTGAGTCCAAATTTGACATATCTTGAAGAAAAATCTTAAAATTATCTTGTTTGTTCTTAATTACTTGTTTTGATTTCATCTTATTTATTTATTTTCGTTTAAAAGCAAACCCAAAGTTTGATTGTTTCAACTAAAGCATGAGTTTGGTGTTCAATACTTAAATCTTTCCTCAAGGGACGACAACCCGGACTCAAAATCCACTTTATTACTTGTTTGACATATATACTTATGGATTTTACACACATAATTTTAGAGGACAAGTTTTTAGCGCCGTTGTCAGGGACTGAATTTAATATTGATAGTATTTCAATTTTTCTTTAGCTTGAAACTTTATTTTTTCTTTTGCAGATTTGGATGTGTAGGAGTAGATGAGAAGACTTATAACCATACGACCGGAAAATTGAATGAACTTTCAGAGCTAGACGCAGACAACAAAAGTTTTTGCAAAAGATGGCTGAAATAGGAGGTGATAATGATAATGAAGTTGTTAAAGGGAATGATCCAGCTACGAAGGCGAATAGACCATTGAAGGAGTATATCATGTCCACCATTGGAAACAACTTAACTTTCTTAGTTCCACCGACTATAACTGCTATAAATTATGAGATCAAGCTAGGAACTATCCAATTAGTTCAACAAATGGTTCAGTTCAATGGTTTGCCAGAAGAAGAACCGAATGAACATATAAGGAAGTTTGAGGAGATATGTGGGATGTTCAAGATGAATGGAGTACCGGCTGAAGAAGTTAAGATGAAATTGTTCTCTTTCTCCTTAAATGGTAAAGCCAAAACTTAGTTTTACTCATTGCTAGCAAACTCAGTCACCGCCTGGGCTAATCTGACATAAAAGTTTATGGATAAATTCTTTCCACTGGGTAGAGTATCGAAAATCAGCAAGGAGATCACTTCGTTTGGTCAAAATCAAAAGGAACGGATATTTGAGGAATGGGAATGGGAGAGATACAATGACTTGTTGAGAAGATGCCCAGATCATAGAGTCCTAGACTGGCTCATTGTACAAATCTTTTGCAATGGGTTGACTAATGAGAATAAGAAATATAAAGATTCAGTAGCCGGAGGTTCTCTCATGGACAAAACCTATAAAGAGATAACTAGAATTTTTTAGAGGATGGAAATTAATAGCTATCAATGGTACTTAGATCGCTCAACGCCAAAGGCTACTGGAATTTATAAAGTCGATATGCTTACTTCCATATCAGCACAATTAGTAGTTTTAACAAGAAAAGTTGGTACTTTATCAAAACAGTCTACTGAGGTGGTGCAAACATCTCCAGCCTGTGACTATTGTTGTGCTAACCATGCCACATCTAATTATCCTACTGTAAATCTTGGCACATCTGACAATGCACGAGTCAATTATGTGGGAAACAATCAAAGAGATATGGGTGGCCCATACTCATAGACCTGCAATCCAGGTTGGAGGCAACATCCTAACTTTCCCTGGAAAGATAATCAGGCAGTCATTCCTCCACTGGGTTTCAACAACAACATGTGAAAAGTAGCCCTTTGGAAGAGATATTTTAGAAATTTTTAGAAGTAAATAGCAGTTCGAGAGTAAAACTGAGTAGACTCTCCAAAATCAAGGAGCTGCAATTAAAATTTGGAAACCCAAATGAGTCAAATTGCAAAGATTGTGGTAATTCCAACCAGGAAGAGATGTATCGCATAAGTCATGTTCCTGCTAGAGTGGATGTTAATGAAAAACTAGAAGAAGACCTGGTAGTTGAAATTGCAACTAAAGATAGAAGAAAAAGAAAGTCTGGGTCTGAACAAGGAAAACAAAAAAGTTCATTTCACAATAGTATGCAAATCAAAGGCAGCAAAGCCTCACACAAGCCACCATGATATGTGACACAATCAAGCTCAGAACTATAAACAAGCGCTTGGTGGGAGGCAACCCACCCGATAATTTCATTCTTTTTTTTTTGGTCTTTTATTTGTATCTTTATGCACTTTATTTTAACTAGTTGAGAGCTCATGCATTGCACGTCTAATGTAAGTGATGAATAATGATATATTTGCAAAACACATTGCATATAATGGTCTAATGATTTAACTTACTTCTGTGGCTTTACAGTGGACCAGTAACATGGCAAAAAGTCTATGAAATTCAAAAGATTATTTAAAATGCACATACTTTATCTAAACATTCAATAATGCTACGATCATATTTTAAAAGGCGTCTTTTTTGCGATGCCTTCTTAAATATTTATTGAAATTCACGTGTCATTAATTAGTAGATTTCACGCTTTTAGTGAAACTGTTTTCCTTTCTTTTGATAGCAATTATAGGCTTCACACTTATTACTGTACCTAGAATATTTGAGAAAAATGAATTAGTAGCTTAAAATTAAAGGTAAAATACGTACAATCTTAAGTAAGGACGTTAGGATGCCTAGCAAATTCCTTTCACCAATTGAGAATGAAATTTTTTAGAATTTCATAAAGCATGCACTTTATATGTTATCATGAATAAACTCTACAATTTCCTCCACCTCAGTCTTAGTTGTCATGATAAGTATAATTTTTTCGTTCACATTTGAGTACAAAAGGTTATTGATAATCTTATTTTCCCATTTCCTAGTTGATATGTTTTGCCTTTCTGAAGTATAGTAAAAAAGTAATCAATTGTGTCATTAAATAGAGTAGTTTGGATCTTAATTCCCTGCTTAAAGTTTAAAATATATATTAGTCTAATTGTGAAATCTTTATAGAAAAACTAATGAACAATACTGATATTAAAAATTACCTTCCCATTGCACAAAATCAATTTTAAGACTTGATACGACTATTGTTGTAGATTTCGATGGAACCTTCCTAAAGTACGAATACATTTATGATTCACTCACCTAAGAACAATTAAAAAAAATCTACGTCAACATATATGTATATATATTTTACAAAAGGAAAAACAATAATGGAAAAACAATAATCACTTTCCAACTAACAACCGGGATTATATTTGGAGAATAAATAGAAAAATCAGACCCCATCTCTAGTACTTTTAAAAGTGAAACATTCATCTACCCGCATATAAAATAAGAAATTTAGTAAATTTATTTTGCAATACAAATAAACCCAATCATTGGATGATGATTTCAAGTAATTTAATTTCTAAAATTTAAAGCAAAACTGAAACCAATTTTTAATTGAAAAAGGAGCATGAGTGTAACATTTCCATTTGCAAATAGAACTCTGCATTTTCCAAAAGCTAAATCTCTACTGGTTTTGCGTGCTAATTAGTATATATATTACTATTGAGACGCGGGAGTTGGGAAAAAGTAATCACAAACAACCAAAAAAAAAAAAGACTATTTCACTTTTAGTTCTTGATACTACTAAAATACCATGAGGGAGGCACATTAATGATCTTTCTAATGAAATAAAAATGAAGACGATAAATGTCCACCCATAATTGAGAATGGACCAAAGTTTAGAAAAAACACAATGAACTTATAACCATGTCTACTATATATAGAGCAAAATATACGAATTTACATTGAACCGAATTAACTATAACTAATTATTACAAATTATTAGATTCTCACCCGTGCATTGCCATGGGAAGATACCAAATCAAATTATATTTAACATTATTACAAAATGTTAACTAATGTATGATTAGCCACATTATACTATAATGTTTTAATCATCTTATTATTAACTAATAGCTATGCTTACTTGATATGGAATGCTATTAAGTAACCTTAGCCGCCAAACATAATACCCACGAGCACTCGATCCTATTAAGATAGAGAATGCCCTACTAAATGGGTAATTCAGTCGGAGTTGAGATAAAGAAAATCTACCCGACTTGACAATGGGCCGGGGAAGGTTATCATAATTTTTACTTGTACCCTGTCTGTTTAACCGTTTCTTGTCAAAAATAAAAATATATTTACTAAAAATTCTAATAGTTTGAAAAGTAAAATATGAAAAAAGTTATCAAGAAAACTTAGTAATTTCAATTGAAACTTTGTAATTTCAATTGCAATTTTAACTTAGTCCTTATAACAATATTCATCAAATGAAAAAATTTGAAATAAAATCATATAAATTTATATAAATTGACCAATAAATGGGTAATATGAATTATCCGTCCCAGACCTGCCCCCGATTTATGCTGTCTCTGATTTAAGTGGGGATGGGAGAAAAAATATTTGATGTTTATGATAATGGGCGTAGCATAACCAATCCTGACTTGATCCATTGTCATTCCTAGATTTCAGGAAATTAAATATTTTATTTTTCTCTATGACTATACTGTGACGAGAATTTTGTAAACTATGAAACGCTAATTAAACCATATCTATTGCATACAAAATAAGTAACTTAATAACTACTCGATTTAATAGCATATAAAAAATAATTAGAAATTAATGCGTCAACTAAAAAGGAGATAGTCTAATAGAAATTACGAAATACTTCCTAGATAAGATATTAAAGAATTTGAATTAAAAAATAAAAGACTTTGAATATAGATTAATCCATCAAAATATCTAAAGAGATAAGAAATCCTATATAGAAATCTCGAATTTGAGATCCCAGCCGTCGATTAGGAGATACAATAAATCAGAAAGAATTTGCAAAACCTCTAAGAAAGATTCTTGAAGATAAGAATAAATAAACACCATAATCCCTAATTAATTGAAAAAATAGGGAAATAATAATCTACAATTTATCTAACATGTAAGAAAAAGTCTAAAATGTCCTCATTTAAGACAGTTTTAGCGGGAAATATATGATAAAGGTACCACAAACTTAATTCATTATATATATATATATATATATAGATTTCAAGATAATTGCATAGCTTAAGCACTTGAGGGGTTAAGAAATAAAAAGGCCAATGATTATAAGTATGATTTAGTTAATAAATTCATATGAAAACTACGTAAGCAAAAAAAAAATAAAAAAAGAAAAAAATTTTATCCCATATTACTAAAATTTAATTTAAAACAAAAGAGAAACAAATCCTGAATTTTGATGATTGAAAAATGATATTAGTGGTCCACTACCCAATAAGGAAAAGAAAACTACATGAAATGTAGTTGAAAATATTCTAATAATTTTATAAAACCTGACATGGTCGAAATTAATTGAATTTTTTTTAGAAGTTGTATTATAATAATCGATGAAAATGTGATAAGTTAAATATTTTTAACATGTAACTAAAATAATTGATTACATCACTTCAAAAAAATGATTGTTTTGGTTTAAATTTTGTGCTTTGTCCATCTTTGTTGTTTTTATATAAGTTATTATCAATATTAAATAATAATTATTATATTATAAATATGTAATAACAGTATTTTTTTATATAGCTTTTATTTATTAAGCTTGTATTACGTTGAATTCAATTATAATTGTTTTAGGAAGCTGGAAGGTGAAAAGTTCCTATTCATAAGTTTATTAAAATTAATTAAATAGTAAATAGGGGTATAATTATAAATTGAGGAAATAAGTGAGGGCAAAATGGGACATCAAAAGTTTTTCACTCATTCCCTATTTTAGATAACGTGCGTTGCACGTTGTATGTTACAATAAGGGTGTGTTTGATTGCCAGAATTTTCCTTTTAAGATGTCAATTTTCCACCTAAATTTCCACTTTAACAATATTTGATTGGTTTTTTTCTCTGAAAAATGTTTTCCTATTTTTAGTCACGAGACCATATTTTCCTTAAAAACAAGGAAAACATTTTCCTTGGGAGGCCTAGGTTTTTTGTTTTCCAAGGAATTGAAATTCCATGTATTTCCTAATATTGGGCTTTTAATTTAAAAAACATAAATAAATTGCATTACAAACGTATAATAAAAAAAAGGAAAGAAAAAAAACGTTGGTTTGCAAAGGGAAAAAAGACGTATCCTCGGGAAGCCCTATATCTGTTTGTAATCAATTTCATTCAAAAATTCTTCTCCCCAGGTTCAACGACAATTCTTCAACTTTGATCAATGTTTGTCTACTTTTGTAACGCCCCAAGTTCTAAACACTCAAGACGCTACTAAACTTCTTTACTTTTGCTTTAACAAATGCGGAACTTTGAGATTAATATAAATAAGTGTGGAAATTTTTTCCCCTTCTATAACTGACATAATAATGTTTCATAAATTGTTTCCAATGTAACGATTGTCAAAATTAACAAACAATCAAAACCGTTGTCAAAATATTCAATGTTGAAATAGTAGCAATGTCTAAAAGAATTTATCCTAAAGTGAATGGGAACATTAACAAATAAATGTTTATTCATCTTTCCTTTTTCTGATCAATTGCCATCCCCAGTCGAGTCCCTGCCAGCTCGAGACCCTGAAATGTTTGAAATAAGGGTGAGTGTCTTGAAGAAACACTCAGTAGATTCCCTGCGCACTAACTTTAAAACAAAACATTGCAATACATATTACGATATATACACATATACCCATGCAAATTATGTCTGTGGGCCTGTTTTCAACAAGCTAATTGTCTATGTCTGTGGGCTCCCAATTAAGGTGAGCTAAGTCTGTAGATTCCCGATCAAGGTGAGTGGTTTATGCGCATACTTTTCATGGTCCATAAATTACATACAGCACAGGTATAAACATATAATATGTAATCACAACATACTTTTCATAAAGAGTGCGTATACAACTTTGAAAAATAACTTTAGTAAGGAATCTACCTCTTTATACTTTTCTTTTAATAGTTTGAGCTATAAGGTACTAGTACGTCAAATCCCGCGTCTCGTCTATCAAATAAATAAATTTTGAGGTAGAAGTTTGAAAATAATTAAAATTAAATGAAAGTATAGATTTAAACGTGGACCTAAAAATTCTAGACTCGAATATTCTTTTTCAAAACATTTGGAGCTAAAATAGAGTATTTCAAAAAGCAAGGGATTAAAATCGACTGAACAAAAAGGTTTTCGGCCAACTTGAATTCTTTTAAAAATAAAGGGTTAAAATCAGTTAGACTGAAAGATTTCGAGTCAACCTAGAATCTTTTAAAACTAAAGGGACCGAGCTCTGCTGGAATAAAAGATTTGGAACCGATTAGAATGTTAAACAGACTATGGGGACCTAAAAGACACAGAACAATACTTGAGGACTTAGAGTGCGATTTAGGGTAATTAAAATCCCCAATCGTTGAAGCCCTATTCCAAATCGAGGGAAGCAGAGACTCAGAGGGAAAGAGGGGTTGAGGTTCGAGACTGGGTTCGAATGTTCCGTGGGTACGGTGAGAGGTGCGAGGAGGCTCGAGTATGACTCTGGGTATGGTTCAAGTGACAAGAGGGAGTCGCGGTCGAGGCTGAGTTTTGGTTCGAAGCTCAGGGTACTCGGGTTTGGGGTGCGATTTGGTAGTGGTTCGAGTAGAGGCTACGGTTCGAGAGGGCGATGAAGGCGATTGGGGTCGATCGAGGAGATTGAAGGTTTGAGGAATGTTTGGTTCGACCGAGAGCAGAGGTGTCGCGGTCGAAAAGAGGGTTCAAGTTATGGGTTTTCGGTTTCGAGAATGTGGTTCGCAAAGCTTAAGGTTAGTTCGAAGGGTTCTTGATCTCAAATTTCTAGTTCTGGGAATTTGTTTTTAGGCCGAATGAAGTGATCGCGTGTGTGGTGGCGTCGTTGGCCATGTTCACATGGCTGGATGGTTCGAGAAAATTTGTGAATGGGATCTAAGAATGGTCAGGAGAGACTATGGTAGTGCGTTGAGGTTTCGGTCGATGACGAGGAAGGTCGATTGAAGTTCGACCTGAGGCAGTAGTGGTTGCCAATTTGTGAGTGTGTGTATTCGTGTAAATCCAAAGTTTCTAAGTGTAAAGTGTATGTAATGTATGCAAATCTTTGTGTGTGGGTACGGTTGTATACCTGTGAGACTTTTCTGTAAATTGAAGAGAACTCGTGTGTGATGGTGTGAAGTGTATAGATTGATTTGCTGTGATTTTGTGTGTATATGAATTGCCATAGGATGGTAAGTTTCTGGGCATGCGTGTGAGTATTGGAGACTGAGTGTTCGAAGAGATTGCAGAAACTGGGAAATTTGCATACTTTTCTGTGTATGCATATGTATACAGTAGGGAGAAGGAGTTTTGTACGTGAGTGAAATTGAGAGAGAGATAAAGGAAAATATGATCAAGACTTCTTGTTGCAGAAGATCATCTGACCGTAGGGATAAAAGTGAGTAGGGTGAAGTAGAGTTAGAATCGATTATCCAAAGTCCAAGCCTGATAGAATTCAGCGTGTTCCAAATTTTGGGTAAAGTTAGGAGTTTCAACCATGTGTGTGAGAGAGTTGAAATTGAGATGGAGTATTCTGCTTTATCCATTCGGTCATTTGGCTGAATAAGTTTAAAGGCTTGGGTTAAATTTCTTGGGCTGGAAATAAACTTAAAGTAAGATGGGCTTAATTTAAATGGGCTGAAAACTAAAAATGAATAAAAATTGGGTTTCGTTATAAAATATAATTTGGGCTTAATTTTCTTGGGTAAAGGACTTAATTTATTAATCTAGACCCGAATTTGAAA
>CAVNYN010271463.1:1231-16570 GCA_963692815.1 Nyctanthes arbor-tristis
GTATGAATTTAAGAATGAAAAGCCACCCCCCCCCCCCCGGCCTTCTTCTTCTTCTTCTTCTTCTTCTTCTTCTTCTTCCTTTTTTTTGAAAAAACATTTCTCCGGGCTTTGGTAAGAACATAATATTTTTTGGCTGACAGATAGCAAATATGTTCTTCAAGGAAGTAGCGTCTAGATTAGTTGGTTCATTTCTTGACCGGTGCCAGCTGATATATGGACCTGGGGTTCACGTTCTTGAGAATGCTTATGAACAGAGATAATCATATTTACATTGCTATGCCTTTATGGTGATGCCTTCAAATCCAGTGCCAGATCATAATTTTTGAATCAGAGTAGAGCCCTTGCCTTTTTTCTGGGTTGTTTTCTTCTTGCCACTTGCCCAGGGCATGCGTATTGTACCGTACATATTGAATTTGAAGGCTGAAATGTGCTTGGTGTGGCATGCCCAGAATTCCCCTTGCTTATTCAGATATTTTCTTCCGCCCTTCAAGCAGATGTATACAATCCAGTTCACATGCTGAATTACTGAATAATCAATGTTTCATCTTTGATGTTGTATACCTTATGAATTATTGTATGAGTTGAACTTTTTATTCCTCAATGAGGGCATGTTGTACTACATTTTAGGCGCCTGATCATGAAAATGGTCGAAATAAGAAAAGAAAAGATTTCATATTCAAAAAATTGTTATTCTATCTAGTAAAACCTTGAAGAGTACTGTTATTCTTCGGAGAATTTCTCTATGGAGACCACGTAATCTTCAATTATAGAGACCATGTGCAAATGTAATGCACATGTGGCCATCACATAGTGCGTACATATGGCACCATGTGTGTATGCATTCTCCATAATGTCTCCATGGAAAAATTGATTCTGTATGTATCCAGTTTCCTTTTGTATCATTAAAATCAGTGGACCTCTTTTTCCATTTGTGTCTGGTCTTGTAAGCCCACCATTGGATTTGAAATTAGCTATATATATCCAATGACTGTCAGGATATAATTCTACTTCCTAGCAGTAGCATCAGAATACAATCAATATAGGATCAAAAGAAATCTTAAAAGTTGATATGCACTTCATCAACCTAAAGAAAGAGCGAAATAGCAATGTAAACACCCACAAGAATTGAAAAGAACTCGTACACATGACCACTAAGAGCATCTCGAATGCTGTCGTGAATATTAATTAAAGTTGTGGCAAGGCTGGGAACAAATCCCCAGCCAAATCTCATGTAGCACCACAATATATCACACATTTTTCTGAAAGTCTGTTTAGTTTTGGATAGCCTTCTGAATAGTGGTCGAGCATTTGCTTATATCTCTTTGAATTTATTAATATTTTTTTCTTCTCTTTCATCTGCCCCTCCCCTTCCATTTCTTTCTTCATACTTCATAGCTCCTCTCTCTCTATTACCACACAATCACCCTCCACTCTGCAAGCTTTGGAGGGTACAAAACTGAAAACCTATCGTAAATGCATGTTTTGGTGCTAAGTGATAGGGACTATGCATAGGAGTTTGGATATAGATGAGAAAAGGGGATTCTCCAAACCACTCTAGTTTAGTCAGGGCCGGTCCAAAGATTTCGGGGGTCCTATGTGAAATTTAAATAGGGTCCCTTTTTTAAAAATTAGATTAAATATGATTTTAACGGTTTGAATTTTGAATATTTAACTTTCATATTAAAAACGTGAGCAAAATAAGTAAATGTTTTAATAATATTTAAAGGAATTTTCATCTCAGTAAATTTTAATATTTGTTGATTTATAAGACATTCGATTACAGTTTATCATTTAAGAAATACATATATACTACTAAAACACCAAGAGGGATTTTTTTTTTTTAATAAAATTAGTATTTAGTATTTGAAATTAGGGTCAATTTCACAAAAGGTCCCCAACCTCTGCAAAAAGTATAATTTCATCTCCAACCTTTGTTTTCAAGCATGCATGTCCCCAACCTTTCAAAAATAAGCACAAAAGGTTCTTAAGGGCAATTTCTATCTATTTTCACGTTTATATCCTCACAAAATAATCATTTTACCCTCTTGTATGAACTAAAAAGAAATTAGTACAAAGACTTTTTAAAAAATCTAAAATATTTAAATAAGAAAATGAGAAAATATGTTGCTTTCTCTGATTAGTTAATCTTAACTTTCACCAAGTACCACTACCATTTCCTTCACTATTTTTTTAGAGTAGGGAAGACTTCTACTTAAGTTGACTTTAGCAATAATAAAAAGGGATTTTTCTCTTATTTTTTAGCTATATATAGACTCAAAAATTTAGAATGAGAGGGCTTATAGGGGAAACAAAAAGGATCCTCCCTTTTTAAATTTACCAATAACTTAAACCTTCAATCTTTTCGCAAGAAAAACTCATACATTTTTAATTATTTTAATTTTTATGACTTAAATATCAGTGACATCTCAATTATTATTGCTTATTTAGGTTTAAATTTTAAAGAGATCATTGTTTAAAGTGACAACAAAACTAGTGGTAATGGTGGTGGCGGTATTAGGTAAGTGAATGGAAAAGATAATATATTAATCAGTATCTATGTAGCTTGTGTGAAGTGGGTAGATGATAAAACGATATACATGTAAATATGTATAAGTGTGTGAAAGAGAAAGTGGCAGAGATATCAAAATAAATAATTAAAATTGGTGTTCTTATTTGTTTAATTTAAATAAAGGGTAAAGTTGTCTTTATAGAAAAGGTGAATAATAAAAATTGACAAAAATAGTATGTATAGACCTTCTGTGCTTATTTTTGAAAGGATGGGGACCTACATATTTGGAAAAAAAAAAGTTAAGGATGAAATTGTTACCATTTACAAAGGTTAGAGACCTTTTGTGAAATTTACCCTTGATATTAATAAAACTTACATGGATTGTAACTAATATTAAACAAAAAAAAAATTGATTGACCCTTTAAAACATAAAAAATTGTGGATATAAAGATTCAGACTTTTGACCTATATCTAAAGACAGAGACTAACCCTTTATGAATAATATTCTATTCTTTAAAAATAATAATAATAAAGATACAGACTAATATATATATAACTTTACCACTAAGCTATAAGACAATTTATGTTAAAATTGTATATACATTATTTTTATTCTATATTTTGGGTATACGTTTTAAAAAATTCGACTGTAAATTTTTTGACGCTTTTCAACTGGGGCACTAATCGGGCCAGCCCTAAGTTTAGTTTGATGCTCATTTACAAGGACCCGACAAAATTTATGACGTGATGCATGATGTTAAGAAGAGGAAATAGTATGAGATACAACAACATTATTTTTTCAATGGTGACGGCCGATATTTCAAATAAATATGAAAAGAAATTGGTAAGTCGAAGCATAACGTTTCTATTTATCCTAACCGAGTTAAATGTACCAGGATATCTCACCAAACCTTAATAAATTCAACAAAACACATCGCCTCAACAAAAATATGGGAATTTCAAGTACTGTCAAACGAGTTAAGTCTATTATAATACACACAAAAAAAAAAATAATAATAATAATAATAATAATAATTAAAGGTTAATAATCCCCGTCAAATAAAGATCCTAAGTGAATGGAATCCTAACACATATAACCGAAAATGGCGAAAGAAAATGTG
Organism: Nyctanthes arbor-tristis; assembly: GCA_963692815.1. NCBI lineage: Eukaryota > Viridiplantae > Streptophyta > Magnoliopsida > Lamiales > Oleaceae > Nyctanthes > Nyctanthes arbor-tristis. The sequence continues at coordinate 4,862 of CAVNYN010271463.1, forward strand.
GAATGGGGGCAATGAATGGATGTTGAAGAAGCAGCATCCCAATTCGATTCCGACACATGCACACCAGAGGATTCATAAACGTGTTGATGTCAGATTCAGAAATCCAACTATTTGACAAACCTAATCATTGTTTTATGACCATTCGCCCTTTTTCATTTCTTTCCCTTTGATTGTACATTTATTTGTCAAATTTTTCTGCTACTTAGGAATATTAACATCTACTTTACCAAACACGTGCCCTCTCCATTTTGTCCAAACAGTTAGATGACGTACCATATCAAAATCACCAAGATTCTTACAAGAGAAAATCAAGACCAGAAAACAGATATATATTGTGAGTAAAAATTGAAAATGAAATTACCTTTCATCCACACGTTCTAGTTGGAGAATCATCTGTTTGAAACTAATTGTACAAGCAAAAGAAACATCTTGTCAAAGGGACATCAACTGTACCATGTAGAAAAAGATGTACACTCAGAATGCACCGATCCTGGTTTCTCATGTTTCATGGTTCCATGTTTAGAGTATCCAAAGCTGGCGATTCATTGAGCATTCGGTTGTACCTGACTCCTTGCATTAATTAAAAGAGAAAGATCTCGAAAGCAAGTAAGCCTCTGAAATTCAAGCCTCGTGATCACTCCTAATTATTAGCTAGTATTTACCACCATCGGAGATCACCGTCCTACGTTTGTATCTAGCCCTTCATTTGCATAGACAATATCGTTGAGTACAGTCTATGATGGGGTTTTTTTACGACAACCCTAGTAAACAAGGCATTTCTCGAGAGCACGAGCACAATATTCCAGAGTATCCATGGGAGATTTATCTGACATAAGAGGTGATTGTCATGTAGGCGCGGGACAAGCAAATGAGGAGAAGTAGAAGGAGAAGAAGAAGATAATATAAGAGGGTAACATGTCTGAAGGAACCATCATTGCGCTTCATAAATTCTCGGGTTTTCATTATTTGTTATGTTGAAATGGTGGCAACATTCTTATATTAAGGTAAGGATAAGACATGGAAGAAATATTAATTGTACTTCTTTCTTCCGAATTTCATTTCATGTAGGTAGGAATTTCAAGAATGTGCCAAAGGTATAGACAAACTGGGAATTTCAAGTCTTTGTAGAGGTAGGCATGGAAATGGCAAATACAATGACTAATTACATCTAATATCTTTCGATTGTGTAATATATGCATGTTAGACAGATGTTACCTACCGCTAATGAAATGTTTATAGTTCACCGAGGGGCAACGTATCATTTCTGCGTGTTAGGGAAATATTTGATCGTGTGGAATAAGTAGAGATTGTTTCTCTTATCTAGTAGTCCGTTTCATATGTTTTGGAACATTTTGAGTCGAGAAAAATTAGATCTTGTGATGAATGAGATCTCTCACACGTCTATATTTTGGTTGACAAGGTTTATCCATTAGCTGTGAATTAACAGCTCAGTGCCATTCTTTGATTTCATGCAATGAAGCAGAAGAACCCTACAAAGATTGACAAACTCAGCTGCCATTTAATTAATTTAAATCAATAGATTAAATGTCCGGTTACCAACTTCAATTTGGTAGACTTTTTATAGCTCTTGCCATCATGATTTGGTTCACTACCAAATTACCAATTCCAGCACAACCAAGATATTTATTCAGCATATATGACCTTTAAAGCTGGAGCAGAAAATATTGAAATTGGTACTCAATTACTTCTTCAAGAAATTTCAAAAAAAAAAAAAAAAAGGAAAAGGGTACACTACATAGTAATATATTTGATATATGAAGATATGAATCATTTATTAGGCAACGCGATACCATGAACAATAGCCTTCCATTTTGTCCTGTTATAACTGGCAATTGAAATGTCTGGGCACCCGACATCCCACGACAAAAATTTATTTATCATTTCTTTTAGCCAATGACAATTTATTAAAATTTTCTCCTAAATTTACTAGTGTAGACAAGTAACATTATCCTTGTGATAGTATTTATTTCTTATAGAGGATTTATCAAAATTTTGACTCATGTCCCCATCCACCCACACTTCCCATGTATATAAACTTCCGGACCCATCCATTTCTTATTCAGTTGAATCATCTCAGATTGCATTACTGTGCAAACTCTGTGCAATAAGAATGGAGACAGGTGCATTCATGGCTTCGATTTTTCTCATTCTCCTTGCTGGATTTTCCTACGCCATTTTACTTGGAAAGAAAAGTTCTAAAAGGAAATCTGGTGTTCTCCCTCCTGGTTCAATGGGGTGGCCTTATATTGGAGAAACGCTGCAACTCTATTCTCAAGATCCCAATGTCTTTTTCTCTAACAGACAGATAAGGTTTCTGAGCTTTTCAAATATGCTTTTTCTATTTTTCATGGCATAGCATGTACATTGCTTGGTTGGAGAATTGTTTGAGAGATTTTTTTGAGTTTCAGGTATGGAGAAATCTTCAAGACTCATGTCCTTGGTTGCCCTTGTGTCATGTTAGCGAGCCCTCAAGCGGCACGGTTTGTGCTGGTGACTCAAGCACACTTGTTCAGGCCAACTTATCCCAACAGCAAGCAAACTCTGATTGGCCCGGAAGCACTGTTTTTTCACCAGGATGAGTACCATATGTGCCTGAGGAAACTCGTCCTACGCTCCCTGTATCCTGAAGCTATTCGGGATCTGGTGCCGGACATTGAAGCCTCAGTAGTTTCTGCGTTTAATTCATGGGCTGACGGCCTTGTGGTTAACACTTTCCAGGAGATGAAAAAGGTGGATTTCTTGATCCAATGATGATTCTTAACTGATCTTAGATTGTAGTTTTCAGCTTTTCATCTTTTCTTGCTTTCTTGCAGCTCTCTTTTGAAGTAGGTATACTAGCCATATTTGGGCAATTGGAGTCCCATTACAAAGAAGAACTGAACAAGAACTATATCATAGTAGATAGAGGATATAATTCTTTCCCAACAAGTTTACCTGGAACTCCATACCTTAGGGCAATGAATGTAAAGTTTTGCTCCTTATAATTTTAATTTGCTTCCATCATTTGCCAAAAAAAAAAAAACTTTTCTGACTCATTATGCTTCTTCAATATTGAAGGCAAGGAAGAGGCTAGGTGAAATTCTAACTGACATTGCTAGAGAAAGAAAAGAAAAGAAACTAGTCGAGGATCAAGATCTGTTAAGTTGTCTCCTGAATTCGAAAGATGAAAAGGGTGCCATTCTGAATGAGCATCAAGTTGCGGATAACATCATAGGAGTACTATTTGCCGCTCAGGATACTACAGCAAGTGCCATGACATGGATTCTCAAGTACCTTCACGACAACCCCAAACATCTTGACACGACGCTCTTCCGATCTGCCGTTAAGGTATAGAACTAGAAGCTGCCGAATCAAAGTCAGGTGTGTTGTAATTATTGCCCTTTTTTTAATGATGTTTGGAACTAATAATGTTCATGCAGGCTGAACAGAAGGCAATATACCAATCAAATGTCAACGGAAAGAATCATTTGACATGGAATCAAACAAGAAAGATGCCCGTTACTTACAAGGTATAATTGTCTGTTTATCAGACTAATAAACTATTAGCTTGATTACACACGTAAGTGAAAAGACATAGGTGCTTGTCTTTTCTTTTGGGTTTCACGGAAAGGAAGAATTTGTATATTTTACTACTAAATACGCTTTTCACACTTGAATCAGGTGATTTTGGAGAGCTTGAGAATGTCTAGCATTATCTCTTTCACATATAGAGAGGCAGTGACTGATGTACAATACAAAGGTGGATGTCGTTAAGAAATCACTCTTGCAAAATGGGCACTCCTTTTTACATTAGACCATATATTAATCTAGACTGGATATAGAAACAGGAAAATTAATTACAAAATTCGGTTTCAGGGTATCTTATTCCAAAAGGTTGGAAGGTTATGCCTTTGTTCAGGAATATTCATCAGAATCCAGAGTTTTTTACTGATCCCCAAAAATTTGATCCTTCAAGATTTGAGGTACCAAATTATTGTGCAATAATTATTACATCCCCAATACTTCTTTAGCAGGAACAAAATAACAAAACCTAAACCTCATAATTGCCTAGCCGCACCCTTCAACTTATAGTCCAGCATACCAAATATATTGTTGAGATCTCGAGTTTACGGCAATTTCATTTCTGTTCAATGTAGGCTGCTCCAAAACCCAATACATTTATGCCATTTGGCAGCGGAGTACATGCCTGCCCCGGTAATGAATTTGCCAAACTAGAGATGCTGATTATGGTGCACCACTTAGCATCTCAATTCAGGTATTCTTAAACACTACATCATTTGTACGATGTATTCCGTGTTTACTGTTTCTCTGTAGTGATTATTAGATGTGTCTTACACTGTTGACTTTACATCAAACATGTGCACCCTCATAGACGAACTAAATATCTGGCAGGTGCTGTTGGGCATAATATATCTGACAGGACATTTTGCTGTGTTTGATAATTGTGGTTTTCAGGTATGAAGTGGTGAAATCTGAACAAGGAATCCAGTACGGGCCATTCCCTGTCCCTTTACATGGACTCCCGGCCAGTTTTTGGAAAGAAGAATGGACCAATTAAGGCATGGAGCATGGTCTAACCTGATAGCATAGCATGTGACTTTTCATTTTTTTGCTGTTTGTTTGTTTTGTTTTTTTTTTTTTCCCATCTCCATTCCTTCAAAGTCTTATGGGATAAATGATATATCCCTTTCCCTTTTCCTTTCAGAGTAGGTTTCTTTGTAAAACTCAGAACTCCGTGTTGATGTCTCCATCAATTACAGCTTACAATTCCTAATGTTTCACCTAAGGACTAGATTCTGAGGACATCAATGTTCGGTAGATCTTGAGACCTGAGCTCAATTATTCCTTTTCTTTTCTTGGAAAAAAGTAATATTGGAAAATGACCTTATGTTTGCCTCCATTTTTGGTTTGGTGGTTCCCACAATGTGTAACGTGCCATACGTTTATGAAAGGCATCGTGCATTCTTTGCCAATTTCATAAAGCATCTTTCGTGTCGATCAGTCGCCTGATTGGTGAGTATATTAGTTTTCTGATTGACAACATATACGAGACACCCACTTTAGGCCTTTGTCACATTCTTGTACGGCTAAACTATGGACTCCATCTTTTTGCAGCTATCCAATAGTTCACTGTTTAACAATTTACTTAAAGTTGCACCCCGAGTACATATCAAGACTGGTGCAGTGAGCGTGCAAACATATTCAAAATTGTAAGTTATGCCTTCTCTTAAAGAAGGTAAAAGTTACATGAGATTCGATTCTTATGTTAATTCCACGAAGAGTCTCCAAAAGTTGATCTATGAAAAAAGACTGGTTATTGGCAGCTTATGAAATTTGGGCTTATAATAAATTAAAAAATTGCTTCTGCTAGTTAGCCGAGAGCCTTATGCAACCTACACGTTAGTTGGACACCCAAATATTAGGCTGCTACCATTAACCCCCCTTCTCACACATATATGTTTTCATCATCTTTCAAACTTAGCAAGCCATTCTGAAATAACTCTTGGCTAGACTCCGGCAAAGACTCTACTGCACCTCTGCTTCATCATCAGTTATCCTTTAGCGGATGCACCCAACTGAACTGTGTGTCCTAGGATATAGGGTTCTCAACTACCTTGGGGGCGGGGGATGTATTCTTAAATTTCTATATGTGGTAATAGCTGGCCCTTCTCATCTATTCTATAGGCGATGCCTGTTTCTTCTACTCTTACTGAAGTGCAGGAAAAAGTTCACTTACCCAGGTTTGTTAGTCCTGAATGGGGATGGCCCCATATACATGAGCTTAGCCATGTGAATTCGTACAATCACACGCTGTTGACAGTAAAAGTCACATTGGATAATCTAGTTGAGCTTCACATGATGCTTTTCATCTTAATAGATAGAAGTATTCCCCGTTGCAATGAGATAACATTGGAAGAAAGAGATTTGGTATATTTGACTAACAAACTAAGATCATAGAAACCTCTGTAAAGACTAGTATTTTCGAGGACTTCACACTCATCAACCGACACAGCGAGTAACTTGCTCTGCAGTAGATAAGTTATGAATGTCTTTTATTAGCATTGGTCATAATTACAAAAATGTAACAAATTGATAAATGAAATACTTGTTTTTTCATGTTCACGGTACAGATTGACTATGAGTTTTCTGAAAGTCGCTGCACTTTTATGTTCTGTAATTAGAAAACCTAAAGAACAGTCTCGAAATTGAAATTTTGATTGATTGGATAAGTTGTTCATACTTTCTAGAGCTAAATGCAAACTTTAGTGAACAATGATGCAAAGACCAAAAAATATAAATTATGTTTCCTTCAATTGTTTAAATATTTTATTAAATACACTTCAAATGAAATTCTATTACTCACACAAGTTTCATTAAAAATATGATCCGGATGCCGCATTTTACTTATATTCTTGGACGTGAAAGTCAATTATAGCACTATGATCATATGAATGAAAAGTTTTAAGATGTAACCATATTGAATCAAGCTTCCTGCGGAGCCAGGGTTGAGATTTAAGAATGGCTTCAAGTATTCGTTCTTTGTCTCTGGTTGGAAACGCCTCCAACAGGACTCCATTTTTGTAAAATTGGAAAAGAGGAACAGTCTGCATTAAAAAGGTTTAGTTCAGTTACAGAAACGAGAATGCAGTGAAGAAATCACATATGCGCTATGGCTCTGCATAGATGTGCAGTAGGTGCGAAAAGATTGTGGTAAATCATTAATGATTTTTGAATGAAGTTTAAAAAATGAGTAACTTTTTCTCTCTTGTCACTCCTCCGCTAATGGCTATTTTCCCAATCGGTTATGAGCAACAATTATCTTATATATAAATTAATAACAGAAAGAATTCCCAAAACTGAAATGAAAGGGACTAAGAGGTCTTACCTTGATTCGCAGTCTTTCGGCAACCTCAGTTTGTTCATCATATTCATCAATTACCTGCAGTAATAGAAAAGAACAAAATTCATGTATATACTCCTTTTGATGCATCCTGTTGATCGTGACTACTGTTACGGCTTCTTCTTTCTATTTTTTTTCCTCCATAAAAATTTGGTCAAGAAGTCAAACTTCAATAACAATCCCATACTATCTATAAAAAAACTATTTTTCACATTTGCCTATAATCTCTTCATATTTCACCATACATTCTCCTAAAATATCACTTTCAAAAGTGCTACGAAGAACAAGCTTAGCCAGTGACAGAGGCAAAGCTGCTATAATTCCATCCAGAAAAGTTCAAATGAAGTAGAAAAAGGAAAATAACTTCCTTTTATTGGTAAATAGACCCACGTGCTCATAAATGTTATGTGAGGCAATAGCCAAATAGTCATGAAAATCAACTGAAGAGGCACTTACATTATGCTTTAAAAATATAACTGGGGCTTGTTGATCACCAGAGCCCTTGCATAATTTTGCAAATCCCTGCTCTATATATTTGCAACTTCCACAAGAAATTCGGTAGAAGTCCACAACAACTAATGAATTTGATTCTTTTGCTTTCTCCAGAATTCTGATAAATTCCTCTTCTGTCTTAAACTCTCTTACACATTCAACCGGACAGAGTTCTTCATCATCATCATTGTCATATACTTCCTCAATGTGTTCGCCAGACATACTTCCAATTGCATATACTCTTGGCGCAGAACCTGTGTTTTTTGCGCCTATAGAACTATTTCTAGCTTCGCATTTAATACTTGTTCTCAGGTAACATGAATTAATGATGCTTGTATCCAGAAGTAAATTTCGGGATACAGCCAGAAGTCTGGAATCTAGTTGCCCATTAATGTTTCTCACAAAATTGAAAGTGACCTTCTGGTGAATAATCTTCATGTACTCCATATTTGTAGGTTGATGATTCTTAAGAGAGAGTGTTTAAGTGCACCAAGCAAGTACTTCACATGGCAGAGCAACAGTTCAAGAACTTCCCATGTATCTGAAGAATGCGTTTATTTGACCTTTAACCAGTAGGAAAATGCCAAGAAATAGTAGTAGATCCCTGCCAGCTTTCTATTGAATATCTGTACACAAGAATGCCACACCTCTATCAATGAGATGAATTGGTTCAAATAAAAAAATTCAACCACACCACAGCAAACTATCCAGTAATAATCACGACTGTGAGAATGACTTCTTGTAACTGCCAAGTACTAAACAAACAATTACCCAAGTAATTACTCAGATATTCATTAATGGCCTTAATGAATGAGAAAAGTACTTTTTTAACTTTTCGGCCATAACTCCACATATTGAAGAAAGAAAGAGCAAGAATCATGCAGGTACATGAGCTAGAATGAAAGTAGAGACATCCCTACTACTCAAAAAAATCATGATCTATTTAGGAGTGATCAGTTAAGCAGACAAGCATAAATCAAAGAACTAGAGAAAATTTGATTTAAGAAGTTGATGTCTTTAAATCCTCTTACTTTCAACAATATACCATCGTGAAGTTCAACATTTGGTACTTGTGATACCTGCTTGATTTCGATTAATGTGGAAGTCAATTAAGTTTTAATCTGAATAACAAAAATTGAAGACAGAAGATGCCACTCTTGTTCAATCTTTATTCTTTACAAAAAATTCTGAAAAGGGTCAAATGTATATCAGCACCCTTAAGTTTAAATACAACACGCGAAAGTTCTTATCTTCGCAGATGCACAACAACCAAAAACCCAAGAATGAAGCATAATGGCAGTTTTAACTGGTAAATGCGCATTAATCCAAGACAGGAAGGATATGCTATCAAGATTGAAGAAACACAAATGCTGTGAGAAGATGAAAGAGATTTGAACGGAAACAAAAGCAGCTTAATTAAACGGGATTTAATAAACGCAGTTTAGATTCTTAAGGAAAAATTTACTTACCTGGGATCTCTGCAATGGCGCGCGATGACTCGAAAGCTTTTTGGATGACGAAAAGGACTTGAAAGGCCATAATCGTCCGCACGCTGATTTTTGTTTTTATTTTTGTTTAACTTACGTCCAAAGTCGAAAAAATTTGCAACTAGACTCCTGTTTTTCAACCTTCTTCCCGAGTTTTGCAATACTATACCAATTTTAGCATTTAACACTGAATCTATGATCGAAATTTTTATTTTTCATAACAAAGTTCTTGGCAGTTGATTAAAGATGCAACTAAAGGGCTTTTGGATAGCTTTTGTCAAAATCTTTAGAATGATTTTTTTTTAACTCATTCTACAAATGAAGGATATATTTTTAATTATTTAAATTATTTTTTTTATTTAACTAAATGTTATTTCATTTCATCAAAGAGAACATACCGAAAACAACAAGGGTCTTCATGGCCTACAGATTCACCGGCCAGAGAACCCAAACCACAAAATAAAGAAAATGCCCACATAAATCCAACAATAATCATCATCTAAAAAAACAATAAAGAAATTATATTAAGAAACCCAAAAGAAGAAATTTAAACACACATGGAACCACTACAAGGCGATTTTGAGATGAAAAGCCTACTGAAAGTTGAGAAGAGTTTCAGAAACTGAAAGTTAAGAAATAGTTCCAGGAACAAACAGTAGTTAAAATCTTCTAGTGCGTCGAATTGTAACTAGAGTTTTCTTAATTGTTTAAATTTAAATTACTTTAATGAGAAAATAAACAACAATTTTACATTTTTTGGATAGATATAAATGGAGGTACTTTGATTTTAGCTTGTTTGTTTAAAGTGGCGTTTGATTTTTGTCATTTATTTCTCATTATATTTTTTTTACTGCTGGTTCAACAACTATTGAATCACAATTATATATTTCAAATTCTTATTAGATATCCACAACTCGTTTTATCACATTATTATAAATTGACATTATCAATAAAAAAGATAAGCACCCTTTTAGCTAAAATTGTTAGAAACTTCGCTGTTAGAAAACAAATATTATTACCTAAAGTTATTTTTAAAAAAAAAACTTTGTTGTAAAAAGTGAGAAGTTGGGAAGCAGTTCTACTTTTTGGAAGCAGTTCTACTTTTTGAAGAAGTTGAGGACCTACAAATGCTTTCCGTAAAATTATAGAACCTTGTTCCCAAAGATGTTTCCTTTTCCTTTCAAGTTTTCCAGGGTATCTTTTTAGAAAATTCAATAAATTGCCAGAATATCGTCCACCTCCCATGTATATTCCATTCTCCTCCGTACAAATTCGGAAGCATAAAGAGTTAAAGAGTCCAAGAAAACAAGTTCCATTCTCTATCTTGATTGGCCATTTGTTAATTCTAGAAAAGTACGAAAAGATGTCTCTGATCCCGAAAGTTTTCGGTAACCGACTAAGAAGTATTTTGACCGAGCAATACTAAAAAGGCATAATTATGTGACATTCTCATATGATATATATTTATTGAGTGATGATTATATAACTACTTTTTCATCATTTAATAGAAATATACTACATAAAAATATCACTTAATAATGTCCCCTCTTAAAATTTTTCTTTTCGACCCCTTCTCCCTTAACAATTGGGACCCCTTTGCGGGCTTCCCTTTCTCAACCAGAATAGCTAATTTTCCATCCTCTGCACGTCAAACCTCTGCATTTGCCAATGCTCGCATATACTGGAAAGAGACTCCTGACTGAGAAGGAAGAAGTGAAGGTGGAGGTTGAGGAAGGTAGAGTGCTTCAGATCAGTGGAGAGAGGAGCAAAGAACAAGAGGAAAAGAACGATAAGTGGCACCGTGTTGAGAGGAGCAGCGGAAAATTCCTCCGCCATTTCAGGCTGCCGGAGAATGCAAAGATGGATCAGGTTAAGGCTACCATGGAAAATGGTGTGCTGACTGTGACTGTGCCAAAGGAAGAAGTAAAGAAGCCTGAAGTACTCCTGCTGTTTGTTCATGGAGGGAAGATTGTAACGAAAATGAAGTGCGTCTTTTGTTGTCTATTATGGGTATGTGATCTCGTGTTTCAAATATTTGTAATGACATTGTTAAAGCTGTAAATTTTACACTCATTTTATCAAATTTTTAAACAATAATTTGCTTCCCCAGTATTGAATGAGTGTTTCCATTATAAATACCGGAGTGCAAGTTCACATGTGAGGTTAGATATTATGGCGTGTCTCGAAATCAAATTATACAAAATACTCATTTGGGATCAGTCACGGGCATCTCTTTACAGTAACCGTCTCTCTAGATGCAAAACAAGCCTATAGGATTGATTGACTAATTATTGACCATAAAGGAAATTTTCAGAACACTTTTCTTTCTATGTTTACGTTCAAATCATTTTTTTTTTTATTCCAATCTTCTACTCAATGTTACAAACGGTTGTCACAAGTCCTGTAAAGTTCGGTAACATGCTTGGCCCCTACCTCTGACTTATCAAAGAAACGGTCGTTAGGGGTTAAGGACTTTAGGGAGGAAGAAATTCCAAAGTACTTTCCTGTGTAAATTTTCCACAAGAACTCAATCAACACGGTTGTGTGACACTATATATGTTTTTCCATTCTTCTTGGTATGCATACTTATTACGACCCGAAGAATCAACGATGACTCTTGTTCTTTCTTTTGGTTCTTGTCTTCGTATTATTTAGTTTATTTTTCCGACTCTTGTTACTCCTACTTTGTTATTTCAGGTACTTTCCAAGACCTGTGCTTTTTAATGGGGGGTGTGTGTAATGGAAACTAAACCCTTTTTTTTTTTCTTTTTTTTTTTTTTTTTTTTGGGGGGGGGGGGGGTTGGGGTT
>CAVNYN010271463.1:16590-27102 GCA_963692815.1 Nyctanthes arbor-tristis
CCCCCCCCCCCCCCCCCCCCCCCCCCCCCCCCCCCCCCCCCCCCCCCCCCCCCCCCCCCCCCCCCCCCCCCCCCCCCCCCCCCCCCCCCCCAGGGCTTCAAATGGGAGTCAAGCAAGAAGGAAGGAGGATGGTACAATTCACCCATCAATCTTGTACCAGACATAACCAATGCCGGGGTCACCCATGTTTGGCTACCCCCACCTTCCCACTCGCGTGAAGATGCACCTCAAGGTATTTTTTATTATTATTTTGAATTGCTCTTGGACAACATTATAACGTATTTGGTATGAACTACCAGACAACACATGACAGTATAGTGAGATTTCACTTGTTTGCATAGACTAGTAAAAGAGACTTGGCTATTGAATTTTTGGCTTTTGAAGAAACAAGTGGCATAATGTCCATTGTAATTTGCTTTTGATAAAGGAAAAAAATAAAATCGATGGGATAATCTCCAATGGATGCTTAGGTTGTGGAATTAATAGGTCACATGTAGAACAATAATTGTAGGAGAAGAGAAGGAACGCTCTTCCGATCTGGAAAATGTTAAAATAAACAATTGTCCAAGATAGTCTTCCTGCATCTAGGAGTGGTAGACATCCTTCATGCCACATAAGGATTTTCTATGCCACGTGGCATTGTAATTTAGTAAGCCATGGTGCCGCTGAAGGTGCTCAAGTCCTTGCACCTTAGAACCAACATAGGGCAAATATGGAGGTTTTTGTTTTCCGCTAATATATTACCATTAGCATCTTGTTATGCTTTCATCCCACAGGGTTTGCTATTATGGGCTCCGGTCTTGTCTGGTTGAGTAATTTTATTTATCTATATGGGAAACTAGTGTCTAGTCCAGTTGGTATCACTTCATTGAAAGTTTGATAGAGATGTATGAATACATGTGAGCATTTAAATATTCAACCACCAATAACAAAATGACAATTAAGACTCAAGACCTGTTTCTGGTCTAAATAAATAATATTATTTGTCCTAATTGAACTTCAAAAATTTAAAGCAATTTAGATTTCCAACATTTTCGTACAGTGGAATAGTATGATATAGCATAACGTATATCCAGACATGGTCAATTCTCCCTTAATTTACAAGGCTGTATACCGGGAAGATTGTATGATCTTGATGCGTCCAAATATGGAAATCAGCAGCAGCTTAAGTCATTAATTCAGGATTTCCATGACAAGGGCATCAAATGTGTTGCTGATATAGTAATAAACCATCGGGCAGCTGAGAAACAAGACCCAAGAGGCATATATAGCCTATTTGAGGGAGGTACTTCAGTTGATCGCCTTGACTGGGGGGCCATCGTTCATTTGTAACAATGATCAGTTTTCGGATGGCACTGGGAATCCTGATACAGGGGATGACTTCAAACTTGCTCCTGACATCGACCGTCTCAATCCCAGAGTACAAAAGGAGTTTTTCAGACTGGATGAACTGGCTCAAGATTGATATTGGATTTTCTGGTTGGCGACTCGACTTTTTCCGTGGATTTGCTCCACGTATACATGAAATGTATATCCAGAATACTTCACCAGATTTTGCTGTTGCGGAACTCTGGAAGGCACTTTCCTACACTGACGGAAAGCTAGACTACAATCAGGATAGGCATCGGAATGAATTGAAGCAGAGGGTTCGGGATGCAGGAGGGAGAGTTACAGCTTTTGATTTCACGACATTGGGAATTCTTCATGCTGCTGTGCAGAGGGAATATTGGAGATTGAAGGATACTAATGGAAAACCTCCCGGGTTGATAGGCGTCTTACCACAGAATGCCGTTACTTTTATTGACAATCATGATACTGCATCTACGCAGCAAATTTGGCCATTCCCAGTAGACAATGTCAGCATTGGATATGCTTACATTCTTACTCATCCGGGTATCCCATCGGTGGTAAGTTTGTCATCCTGTATATAGGAACTATCGACTTGTTTACTCCTTCTCCAGGCTGATCTTTTACTTGACTTCTGCTTATTCTTTATCCTAAATCGACTTTGTTCGAGTCTTGAAGCTTGTAGATTGAATTGGAAGTTCAAAATACCGGTTTGGATTGACTCATCTGCAAATTTACCATTAACTAAAGAGGCTCATTTTGCAGTTCTATGATCATTTCTTTGATGGGGGGAAGATGGAAGAAATCACTAAAGCTGCACAGATTCGGACAAGGAATGGCATCTCAGCAACTGGCAAAGTGCGGATAATGGCCTCTGATGCTGATCCGTATGTGGCAATGATTGCTGATAAAATTATTGTCAAAATGGCCCCTAAGCTTGATCATGGAAATCTAATTCCGCCAAACTTTCGGCTCGCAACCTCTGGAATAGACTATGCTGTTTGGGAGGAAAAAAAAAAAAAAAAAAGTAAGTGTTTCTACTGTTAACAAACTAAATTATGTAAAAACAAGTTGTTGGCTCTAGCAGGTAATATACTGCGCCCCCAACTTCTGAAGAAATAACGCTGTAGCAGTCTTACGTATCCTTTGTGAATCAGTTGTATGAACCGAAAATATGTGTATAGCGTTGTCCTCACAGTAACAACTATTCACAGACAGATAAAATCACGACAACATGGATATTACGTTTGTGCAGTTATCAGTTCGAGACAGATTATTATATTAGACTATAAAATCCGATCACCCGACTGACCTTGGATTTTACTCTTTAGGAGTCCAAATTCTCACACTATGGGTACTTAGTGTTACAAGCAGTGAGGCAAGTAGGAAAATATGAAGTGGCAACAAAGCCAAGGGTAAAGGATAAGTGGGCCCATTCTATCGTGATTGTCATGCGGTGAATTGCAAGTAGTGTTGTGGTCCGGATTTCACTACATCCCCTATCTCTACTGAAGCAATTTGCAGGGAACTGGCAAAAAACTGCAAGATGGATGTAGCAATTGGAAGAGGCTTACAAATTCTGGCTCATGGCAATTCGTCCGCCTTCCATGGGAGGTGCAGCCATAAAACAGCATTTGGAACAGCAAAGAGAGGTGGCCTTGTGGGATTACAATCTTCTTTCCGCCACCCACAAATAGTAACTCAAGCACGGAACCGCCCGACATGGCTTCCTGGCCTTGACCCCCCTTCTTATCTAGATGGAACGTGAGCCTTGTTACTTCTCTTGTATTAATTATGTTGTCTAAACTTGCTTCAATAAGATGAACTACATTGTTGTAGACTTGCTGGGGACTTTGGGTTTGATCCCCTTGGACTTGGAGAGGATCCCGAAAGTTTGAAGTGGTATGTCCAGGCAGAACTTGTTCATGCACGCTTTGCCATGGCTGGAGTTGCTGGGATTCTTGTAACTGATGTTAGTGAGTGAAGTCATACATTTTCAGTTCTTCATCACCTTTAGCTGTTAAGCATCTAAATAAATCACATCCAATTACTTGAAGTTTAATCTATTCTTTTTCTTTCTGCAAAGCTACTACGCGTAACCGGAATTAGCAATCTGCCAGTGTGGTATGAAGCCGGTGCCACAAAGTTTGATTTTGCTAGCACCAGAACCCTGTTAGTTGTTCAGTTGCTATTGATGGGGTACAATCCTAATTCTCACAGAGTATGGTTTTTTAGGCATGTTGAAATCCTTGTTCAGATATCAATGATCTCTGCTTCAATGCAGATTTGTTGAAACCAAAAGATACATGGATTTCAGAAATCCTGGATCTCAAGCTAAAGAGGGGTCTTTCTTTGGATTAGAAGCAGCACTAGAAGGGCTCGAACCCGGGTAATCTTTGTCTGTATTCGTAGTTACAAGTTTCATCAAATATATTAAGGGCATTCTTTTAAAATATATTGTCGTGGACAATTGCAGGTACCCTGGTGGTCCTTTGCTGAATCCTCTGGGTCTTGCTAAAGATATAAAGAATGCTCATGAATGGAAGCTGAAAGAGATTAAAAATGGTATCTTTTCCAGCTAAAGACATTCTTTCTTTTCCTTTCTCTCTTCCACCCTTGTTAGTCCCTATTTGATTCTTTTTATTTGGTTTCCGATTGTGCAGGACGGTTAGCAATGGTGGCCATGCTCGGTATTTTCGTTCAAGCTAATGTTACACATGTTGGTCCTATTGACAATCTGATAGAGCATCTCTCTAATCCCTGGCATAAAACAATCATTCAAACACTTGCTGGATCTGGCTCTTAGATATTCAGAGACTGCAATGGATCATATTTCTATTCCGTAACAGGTGAAGTTACCTGTTGCAATGAGTAATTTGTATTATAGCCTATAGGGAAGCTTCTTTCTTAAAAAAATTAATTCAAAGCGTTTTCATGCCTTAAGTACGGCTTACTGTGTGTTTCCTTGTATTTATTTCTTTTACCAAAGCCAAGGTTCAAGTCAATATGAGCAAGATGATACATGTAATATCCCACTGGATTTCACTTTCAAAACGCACAAGTATATGCCATCGCCACCTCAAAATCCTATCAAGCACATAAAGTTAAAAATTTTATACATTCTTTGTCATCAAAAAATCTTTTTGTTCCTTGGAAGCAAAAAATTAACTTGATTCATTCTACATGAAACAATATATTTGTCATTTACAGAGATAGAGACTTGTCACAGTATACTCACACCAATAGCAGAGACCAGTGGTGCCCAATAAACAAAGGGAGGCGCACATAATAACTTAAAAAAGAAAGAAAATAATTAACTCTAGGAGTATGGACAGAAGATTACTTCGACTTAGATACCTTCTTTCTGGCAAAGAACATGAAGATTCGTGGGAAGAATTTTTTCTTTTTATGAGTAGATTTAACTTCTCGAGATGAATCAGCTTCTGTGTTGCTTGTATGTGGATTAGGACCTGCTCCATCTGTTGGGGTAATGGAATTAGCAGACTCATTTTTACCATCGAAGCTTGTTCCTGGAGTTTCATTTGGGTCTACGTCTTCTGGACTAGGTTCATCAGCTTTCCGTCTTTCCTCGTGCTCAGCCCTCCACTTTCTTAGCTCCTGTTCTGCTTCCAACTTTTCCTCCTGGTAGTTGTCAGCCTTATGTATCGCGACTTCTAGAGCATCCTTTCTGTCAGCCATCACTCGATTTACTTCCTGTAGCTTGCTTAAGTTCCTCAACTCGGACTCCCTTGCTACCTCAATTTGGGAGCTAGCGGTAGACAGCTTCATGTTAGCTTGTTCTTCTGCTTCATGGACTCTTTTGTTAAGATCATAATATTCTTCTAAAGAAATCATTAAACCAGCAGGTGTATTCTCATCATCGGTGGCTGATTCACTCGCTTGCAAAGCATTAATAGCTGCTAATGCCACTTTCTCTGAAGCTTTAGCTGACTCAATTTCCTTCTGAGTCATGCGTAATCTACTTTCCATGGTAGCTGCTACTTGTTTTTCTTCTTCAGCTTCTGCTGTTGCTTCATGCAGCCGTTCTTGAGCCATCCTAGCAAGTGTCTTTGCACCCTCTGCATCTTGAGCTGCATCTTCTACTTTCTTTAGAAGCTCTATCTTCTTCTCTCTTGCTTCTTTTTCTTTATTCTGAACATTAACAATCTCTGACTTAATGCTATTCAGCTTATCTTGGAGAGCTGCAATTGTAATTGATGCCATTCCTTCTCTCTGTTGAAAGGAGGCGAGATCTGATTTTTCTTTTTCCACTTCTGACTTCAATGACACAGATTCCACCTCCAAGCAGTTAACTTGAGTTTTTGCTTTCTCAATGTTGAGCTTCGTGGTTTCAAGTTCCTTCCCAGCAGAAGCAATGGCTGCTTTCATATAAACATGAGTTTTTTTCTCTGATTCTTCCAGTGCGTCCTTCAGGTTTACTTCTTCGATTGTTTCCTGCTTTGAGTTTGATTCCATATAAGATGCTAATTCAGTTTTTAAATACTGTAATGATGACGAAGAAGTATCCAGCTTTGATTTCATATACTTGGCCAATGAAATCCGCTGGTTTAGTTTCTCCAACTCCCCACCTGCATCCTTTAATTCCTTCTCCCAAGTCAGAATGTCTTGCTCTTTTGCCATAACTGCTCCAACTCTGTTGTCATCTGCCTCCAGATGTTCAGCTTGTGCAGACTCCATCGATTCCTTTGTGGAAATAAGTTCAACTGTCAGATTCTCTACAGACTTCTCAACTTCCTTTGCCATAGAAATAGTTTTTCCCGCCTTATTTATTGCAACATCCTTTTCTGTCATTAATAAAGCGTAATCTCTCCTTAGTTGTTCCAGTTCATCCTTAATAGTTATAAGCTCCGACACTACAGCTGCATTCCTGGCTCGAGCAACCTCAAGCTGTGCCCTGGCTGCAATGCTAGCGTCATCAGCAATCCCCTGTTCCATCTCTTCCACCCTAAGTTTTGCAAGCTCAGAATCTTGTTTTGTTTGTTGTTCTTCTGTTTGTGCTCTTTCAAGATTAAGCTTCAACTCTTCTACTAGTCTTTTGGTAATATTAAATTCTTTCACAACTTGTACCTTAGCCTCTTCAGCAGCCTCTGCTTGTTTTTTATACAATGGAATCTCCTCCTTTGCTCTCTCGAGGTCTAGTTCTATGAACTTTCGTCTCTGCATGTGAAAGCAGAATCAGTCAGAGCTAATACGAACCGGCATGGTTATGACCTCATAGTGCAGCAGTGTGGAGTATGAAATAAACAGCAACTATAAATTAGACAGTTTGGATGCCAATTCAACTTAATGGCAAAGAGTCAAATTCTCTTACTGAAAAGGTAGAAAGTGTTTGAGAGATTTTACCTCCACAGTGTGCACTCTGTGGGCTTTCCAGTCCAGAATTCCCCCAAACTTTGAAACAGCAGCCTTAACAGATTCAAAAGGCGCAGCTGTGTCAATTTGACCTCTAGTTAAGCCAACACTCCCGACCTGCTTATAGGACTCCTTGGATTTTGGCATTGTATTGGAATTAAAAGAAGCTACTGTTGTAAGAATAGCAACAGTACCATTTCTTGGTTGAGAGTACGTTATGTTTTCAACTACTGAAGATGGTTGAACACCTGCCTTGGCTTCTATATTTTCTTCTTTCTGTAGCTTATTCATATCTCTTTCTTCAGCTGATGCAGTTGAGGCCTCGTGCTCGACTAGAGGCCCATCAGCAGCATCATTTTCTTGAACATTAGGCCTATCAAGTACACTATCTACATGCTTTTGTGCTGCATCATGGGGCTCTGCTTCTAATGTATTTGAAATGGAATCTGTAAGAATAATTTGATTCCCAACTTCATGAAACTCATGCTCACGCGTTACTTCATTGTCAGATTTCTTCAATAAAGCTTCTTGTGGTACTTCATTCTCAGATTCTTTCAGTGTGACTTCCTGTGAAACTACAGGCATGCCAAAATGATGTTCTGAACCTATCCCATCAGCTGTAATATGAGAAGTTGCAAAAGGATTTGCGGTTGAGAAATCAAAATCATCAGGAACTAATTCGGAAACATCGGCTACCGGCCCCTGAGTATGAGATTCCATTTCACCATTAGTTTGTTGGGTTGTTGAAGAACCTTTAGATAATTGATCCTTGTCTTCCGAGGACAATACCGGTCCAAGAGAAGCCTCAGAAGGACCATTTTTTTTATAATCGTTAGCACCCTCCATTCTTATTCTTATGAAATGTTAAGGAGTGCCAAGTTGTTATCTGAGATTCGAGAAACCAGGAACAAAACCAGTCAATATATATACATTAAATGAACACAGACAAGAAATTCTTTTTCTCGCCAGAAGCATTTTTGGGCAATCCCATTTTGATGAAATAAACTAAAAACATACATAAACAGACATCATAAACATTGCAGAATATTACATCTTATAGAAATTCTCAGAAATCTTGTTTAGGCAGAGGATTTTCATTTTATTTTGCGGTAATGCGATTACAAATCCAACATCTCTGACTTAATTATATGAATCATTATAAGAATCAACAATGAATGCTCAGAAACATAACAATCATAATGATAGCAGGAAAGGGAAGAAGGAAAAGACAGAAAGAAGGAGAAAAGCTCACCAAGAATCAGCAGGGGGAAAGGGAGAGAAAATGAGAAGCTATAAATTGTCCACTGCTAAGACCCACAAAATTCATTCTCTGTTTCAAAGATAGTAAATGAGAAAGAATTGGAAGGATTAATCATCAACAAATATACAGAGATACCGCTGCATATACAGAAAAATTGCATTATTACTCAGTCAGTTTCACTAATACATGTGTGGGAAGCCTATTTTTCCTCACTGTCGGACACTGGATATTCATGGACGTACATTTATTATTTATCTATTTTTCTAAAGATCAGGGGCCACACATGAAATCTTAAAGGAGAAAATAATAATAATAATAATAATAATAATAATAAGAATAAGAATTAATAAACATACTCGATATCATTTGATTCAATAGTTAGATTTACTTTCTAGTCTTTGAAGAGTGGGTATTTTTTCTCTAAACAAGAGGTCAGAAAATGAAGTAGCGGAAGCTTGAAAAGAATGAAGTAATGATTAATGAAGTCGGACCATTATAGAAATTATAGAAAGTATACAATTTGCATAAAGACGCAATTATCAAAAATAGTATAATTTTTTTCTCTTTCAATATCTCTTTTTATTGGCCAGTGAGGCAACATTCTTGACTTGCAAGGGGATGTTTGAAATCTCGTATTCTAGTCCTATCAAATATGTGAGTTTGTGGGCTTGTCCAACTTTATGTTGATTATTTGTTTAATTGTTTTTTGATTGGTTGTATATATATAATTCTAATTATTATGATGCTAATTGTATTGCATTTCTTCTTTCAACAAGAAATCTATTTGGATTGCATTTGATTGATCTTGTAAGCGCATGAATATTGATCTAATATTCCATTTAGGAATATACACACATATATATATATATATAATTGAAAAAAAAATATATTTTATGGATTTGTTTTACATGTACTTGTATGAAAATGATCTCCTGCTGTTCGATAGGGATCAAGCGTGGGCCGTTATTTCACTCTTCGGCTTCTCAATTAAAGACTAGTCCATCTGGCCCATAGCGCCAATATTGCCCCCACTGTATTCTTGGGCGAAAACAGCAAGCGCGGCCCAAGCTTACTACCCGAATTCGCTACATTTTTAAGCAAATTCCTCAAATGACATTACCCAATTGACGGACTCACAGAATCACGGAATGGAGTCCTCTTCTCCATCGCCAAACGCCCTTCTAGCCTTCTCCAACTTCATCAACGGACTCGGCACCCAACTCGCGAGTCGGCTCGATGATACTAGGCGAGGACTTGCGGCTGCTGCCGCCACTTTCGTCACCGCAAGGCAACCAGTAAATAAGTTATCGTTGCCTTTTGCCTCCGTTTCGCAGCAACAGGGCAAGTCGGCGAATTCGCTTAGCTCCGGACAAGTGGCTAAAAGACTAGTCGGAACGTCTTTGTACACTGTTAGCAACTCCAACAATGAGTTTGTGCTCATTTCCGATCCAAATGGAGTTAAGTCCATTGGCTTGCTTTGCTTTCGCCAAGAAGACGCTGACGCTTTTCTTGCTCAGGTTTGTATATAATAAATGCATTTATTGTGTCAGTGTCAACCTAATGAAAGATCACATTTTTTCCAGAAATTGTGGCAAAATTGAACTTTAGCTTCTCCTCTGTCTTTATCTTTTATTATTATGCAAGTTTCATATGTTTATGATTTGATTAATTGTTTCTTGGTTATATGATTATGGTATGATTTTTTACATTTTTGGAAATTCTTTAGGTAAAGTCGAGGAAAGGGGAAGTGAGAGGGGGAGCAAAAGTAGTACCAATATCACTTGACCAGGTAAGAATTTAGGGAGTTTTGTGTCATAGTCTTCTTGATTTACTATATTATTTACCGGATCATGTGGGATTTAACTTATGTTTGTATTAGTAAATGAAATTAACTAGCAGCAAAACCTACAGAATGGGGTATAAGAGTAAGCAGCTAACTATGCTGCATGTCCATGATTGAGGAGGAGATAATTGGAGCATATGTGTTCTTTTGATGTTGTTTTCGCACTTCTAGATACTAAAAGTTATTGACTAATTGGTTGAGGGGAGAGGGAGGAGGCATTCTTTCTAGCTTCAAGCAGGGAAGGTGTTATTCTAATTCGTGTTTGTTGGGGATAGTTGAAGAAATACCTGATAGTTGAGCTACATTGTCTCCAGTGGTGACCCTCTTTTGGAGAACTAGTACCATAGTAACTTACGTGCATGGAATTTGCTAAATTGTATCCTATTCTATTGTGTTCTCTTGTTTAGAAACTGTATCATCAGAATATACTATTTGGGGTATGATATTTGATTTATTTGTTCTTTGGTCCCATCAATTGCAGGTTTATATGCTGAAGGTTGAAGGAATTGCATTCAGGTTTTTGCCGGATCCTGTCCAACTCAAAAATGCACTGGAGGTCCGTATTACAAGTGGTTTCGGTTGTCCTAAGCTGATGTTTATGTTATTGATAAATTTGACCGTGGGGGGGGGGGGGGGGGGGGGGGGGGGGGGGGGGGGGGGGGGGGGGGGGGGGGGGGGGGGGGGGGGG
>CAVNYN010271463.1:27122-37693 GCA_963692815.1 Nyctanthes arbor-tristis
CCTCACACGACGCTCTTCCGATCTTTTAGAAACTGTATCATCAGAATATACTATTTGGGGTATGATATTTGATTTATTTGTTCTTTGGTCCCATCAATTGCAGGTTTATATGCTGAAGGTTGAAGGAATTGCATTCAGGTTTTTGCCGGATCCTGTCCAACTCAAAAATGCACTGGAGGTCCGTATTACAAGTGGTTTCGGTTGTCCTAAGCTGATGTTTATGTTATTGATAAATTTGACCGTGGTCCCCCCCCCCCCCCACATCAACATCACCATTTCTACTTATTATTATGAGATAAGATACAATCATTTAAAATTATTTACAAATAGTTGACAAGCATTGTGTTCTTTACTGCTAGCTAAAATCTTCTGACGTCAAGAATGGATTTGATGGAGTTCCTGTTTTTCAGGTATATGCATTGACCATGTTGTCTGTTTCTCAGATGATCATCTCATGCATGTTGTATCCAATTTAGTAAATATATCACAGTTCTACTAATTCATCTCTGAGCATGCTACATGAGTTTAATATGGACTTTTGGAGGAAAATTCTTATTCCATGCTCACTTTGAAAATACTTATTGGATACATCCATTTGTTCCATACTGGCATCTGTAGGCCGTTGATGGTCCAATCTAAATCACATTGTGTTTGACGGTGCTGCTTGATATGTGGACACATGCAAAATTGTTTTATTGAGTCTAATGTGTGGATGAAAATTAGTGTTGAAATTGACCTAGCTTTTTAGCTAGTTTTTAAGCTTCATCATGAAGCGGTGTATCCATCTTAATCCACCCTATGGTGAATTAAATGATTCTTCACATCTTGACACAAGTTGGTCTAATTTTTGTCATTTTGGAGATGGAAAGGAAAATTTTCTGCCTTATTCTTGCATGCACATGTTCTCATTTTCATTTAAGCGAGATTGTTGAAGCTGCTGCTTTCATTTATGACTTACATTATGTGCAATCTCGAAAACTGATACTGAAAAAATCAGGGAATCTCATTCTTTTAGGTGGTTGATAGGCAAAGCAACACCCTCCCCCCCCAACCCACAATTCTTTCCAGGCGACGAGATGGGCATTTTTTATGCCCAATGCCGCAGAAACTTTATTCAGTCCTTATATGATGTTAATTTTTTGGAAAGTCATTTAGAAGAGGACATGTGGCTAAGCAGGAAAACTTTTGGATCTACTTGCAAAGTTATCTTACTAGGAGAATGTGTGGTTGAAAATGAGACTGAGAAAAGTGATCTTGAAAAAAATCTTTATCACACAAGGGCAATATGATAGGAAAAAATGGCTATTATGTGAATAAATGATGCATGTGCATATCTGTCACCATTAAGCCTTCAAGACTCATCTTCTGGGGCTTTAAGTAACTTGTGATCAGTTTGCATTTGTGGAAATTGCTAT
Organism: Nyctanthes arbor-tristis; assembly: GCA_963692815.1. Lineage (NCBI taxonomy): Eukaryota > Viridiplantae > Streptophyta > Magnoliopsida > Lamiales > Oleaceae > Nyctanthes > Nyctanthes arbor-tristis. Next base: position 28,538 of record CAVNYN010271463.1, read on the forward strand.
CATGCATTCAGATTTACGGCATTTCCACCAAAGGCATTCTCTAGAAATTTATTTGGATTTCTCTCTCTGCAGTCGGACCTTCTAGTTATCAAGAAGAAAAACAAGCGCTTCCTGCCCTTGTATTTTCAGAAGGTGTGTTTCCTTGTACCTTTATGAATGCTAAAGTTGGTTTGTTATTATGTGGGAGTTACATGTTTAATATGCTCCTATTCGGCACAGGAAGATCTAGAAAAAGCATTGTCATCTCTGTCAAGGGCGGGAAGAGGATCTGATGTTTCTCAGCACATTATGGTATATGTCTCATCCATCTTTGCTGTGGCTTTTGTTGTTAATCTTTTTATGCAAGAACTTAAAAAATATATGATTGTAAGGGGGCTAACTGCATGCAGGGTCCTGTTGAAGATCCTCCACTTTTCTTTTCTTTTTTTTCTTTATTGCCCCCCTTTCTGTCCACAATTGAGCAAGAAGTATATTCACCTTGCATGAGAGCTGTGATCAACGGGCATCAAAGCGACAATGGTTAATTCCTTCAGTTTTTCTGGAAAGTTGGCCTAATGACTTTGGGGAGAAATCCAAAAATGAATGAGTGTTATCAACACAAATTAGATGATCCTGATGTAAAATATTGCAATATAACTGTGTTTCTCAATGAATCTGTTCTATGCGCAAGGAAAATAGTACCAGATCATATGTCAGCTTAATATGCTTAGTGACAATTTTAAGGGGGGAAAAGATTAAGATATATTTACCTCTAGAAAAGGAAAAAAACTATCGAAAGTTGAAAATGTTGGGAGTGTTAACTGCGAAAAAATAAAAATGAATACAAAACAACAAAATATCAGCTCCAAGACAATGCAAATTGCAGCTGGTGTTCTGTAGTGAAAATATTTAACATAATTGACTTCTTGAATTTCCCTTCACTTGGCATATGTTCTTTACATGTGATAGTGAATGATTCTTCTCCTTTTGTGTGTGCCTGTAATATCTTGTTTAGTTTTACAATCTATAGCTATCCTTTATAATTTTCTACTTTTCGCATACATTGTGACCTTCTTGTTTGCATTTTATAGGTTGGAAGTTTAGAGGATGTTCTCAAAAAAATGGAGGTAATCACCTAGAGAATAGTTGATCTATAAACGTAGTACTCTTACTAAAGGAACTTCAGGTTGTGCCAAAAGCAAGTGTATACTGTTAAAGCATTGCAGGCACACTTCTTTTGGCCAAAGGTAGAATGTCAGCAACAATGGTTCCCTTTGGTTGCTTAGTCATAGAGTGTGTGTGTGTGTGTGTGTGTGTGTGTGTGTTTTCCCCATTAAATGAGAACTTGGGAAGTTAACATGTTGCTGTATGTTTCCATTGTTGTGGCAGATAAGCGAAAAGAACTCGGGTTGGGAAGATCTAGTTTTCATTCCTCCTGGTAAAAGCCATGCCCAGCACATTCAGGAGGTGACCAAAGTATAAGACCTTGGATTCAGACATTAGACTGAGCAGTGCATGGAACGGGTAGCTGAAACTCCTGCCCACTGGCTCCCACCATTTTCATGAACATGAGCACTGAACGCGATTTTGGGCATGTCCAGGTTTTGTTGTGAAGTAGCTCAAAGATGGTACAGAAAGGATGTCTTTCTATTTCTGTAGTGAACGTTTTTATTCATCCAATATATAAATTCAAGAACCTTGTTAGAGCCCGATGTGAGTTATCTTTTACGATATTCTTTTGTTGCTTATTCATCCTCAGCTAATACATGAATTCAGGAACCTTGTAAACGAGTTTACTACCCAATTTTTTATGAAGTTATTGAGAAACCTCTTTTAATGTAACGTATAATTTCTCGACATTACATTGTACAAGAGGGTCACATATCAATATGTAATCTCTCTCTAGAAGTCCATTATCTTTGGAAGTTTTTTCGAGATTGATTATTAAAACGCTTGCTTGACAAATAAGGAAAAATAAAAATAAAAAAAAAAAGATGGGTTTCTCTTTTTTACCAAATATATCACTTTATGCAAATATATATAATTTAATTTAATCACATGATTAGCACCTTTTAACTACTCTACACACAGATATTCAAGGATAAATTTGCACGTTGATAAACTTGGTTTCGGAAAAACAATGGGTTCCCATTCACAAGTCCATTATGGGTCCTCTCTTCTTGAAATTGGTTGCACACCATCAGATATTTGACGTACGTAATGTAAAGGTGCAGCCTTATGTATTTTACAGATCAATTCATACTTATCGTGATAAAGTTTGATCATGAAACCTAATCCTCGTTTCATTTTCATAATCACGGTTTCATTAAAATAGGTACGGAACATAGTATTATGACGGACATTATTAACATTAATTAGCTCCAACTCTTCAATACACATGTATTTCATGTATTGAATATTGATGATTGCATATAAATTTATAAATAAAATTCTTTTACAAATTTTCTTAAGGTAATGGCCCTCGTGCCTTTGACTGATTTTCAAGTGTGCGATCTTGACAATATAGCTAGAGTTGGTTACATAATGCACCCGCTGCTTACACACTTCAATCAATTTCTTGTTAGTAGTACTATACTTCATATATATGGTCTTGCAAAAGATGATGAAGTTCACTACTTCAAAACCTCTGCTTATCAGAATCCATCTGGGTTTCTTGACCTCCTCCTTGTTCATTTATTTACTTCTCCTGCTGATTTATCAGGGGCAGAGGACAGCACTAATCACATATTCATTGCACAGGACTGGCTACAATGATCACAAAGAAATTAAGGTAAGAAGGTTACCTGACCCATTTTATATCCTAGAAATCACAAAATGCAGAGATTGTGTTTCTCTAATTGCCTTTGATCTGCATTTTTTTAAAAAATTATGTCAGATGGAAACTGGCATCAAGATGGAAGCAGTCTTTGAAGGGCTACTGATGAATGATCATTTCAAGAAGACTCGGAGTCCGGGTTTTCTTGATGAAATTATTAGGGAAGGAATGAAGATTGGGATGATAAACAAAGAAGATGAAGATGTATCAGACTATGGAGGGGAGACTATGCCAGTCATGTTTGAGAAAGTTTCAGAGTTCTTGAAATGGGAAGACTTATTCCCAGAATGGATAGATGAAGCAGAAGAGTATGAGGGTCCCTCATGCCTGGAAATCCCGATGTCCAATTTCAACACATATGGTAACATAGATGTGATTGTAGCCAAAGTACCATGCAAGGTTGGGGAGAAAGGGTGGAAGAGGGATGTGTTTAGGCTGCAACTGCATGTCATGGCAGCAAATTTGGCAGTGAAAAAAGGAAAAAAGGATTAGAATGGGAGAGTGTGAGTGGTATTTTTCAGCAATTGCATGCTATGGTTGAGTTGTTTAGATGTGAGGAATTGGTGACAAGGGAAGGAGAGTGTTGGTATTACAAGGCAGATCGGCTGAGACTAGAGCAGAAGGGATCATTGCGCATTGGTTCTTGCAATTTGGCTCTGCCCGTTGACACAAAAAGGCAACCACGATCTTTCATTCACGATAAATGATATTACTCTTTCATTCTTGTCTAAGTTTTATTATTAAATTAAATAAATAGAATAGTATTACTCTTTCATTCGTCTCTTGTTATTAAATTAAAAAATAGAATAATATTAATCTTTCATTCCTCTCTTGTTATTAAACTAAATAAAATGGAAAGGGAAGTTAGCACTTGTTATTAAATTAAATAAATAGAATAGTATTACTCTTTCATTCCTCTCTTGTTATTATATTAAAAAATACAAGAGTATTAATCTTTCACTCCTCTCTTATTATTAGATAATAAAATGGAAAGAGGAGTCAGCAAAAAGTACTTTAAATTAAACGCGCCAGGTAGGGGTCGAACCTACGACTTTCTGCTTAGGAAACAGACGCTCTATCCACTGAGCTACAGGCGCTTTTTGTTTTCTATTTTACATAGAATTATTTAGATGTAAGTCATCTATTTCTGGTAGGCCATGCTCAATAAAGATTTACAAAAAGTTAAATATGTAGGTGAAAAGTGTTGATCCCATGAAATGCATGATCGAAAATTATGTTAATCTTGTTTCAGTAGCCCTTTAAGTTTCATCAGAAAACAAGCTAATTAACATTGCCATCAAATTACAGGGCTAAACGAGGAATACCATGATTCTAATATGAAAGTCAGCAAAGACAGAAAAACTACAAGCCTATGCTATAATTCTCCATTCCTCTGATAGTTATTGCTTTGGTGCAATAATTCTAGCCCAGACTCTCCTCAAAACCAGAACCAAATGGGACCTCATCCTCCTCCTCGACTTCTCCATGTCCGAGCCTAATCGCACTGCACTCTCCCGGGCCAGCTGGAAAATCCGGATCATCAAGAGGATCCGCAACCCAAGAGCTAGGAAAAACTCGTACAATGAATATAATTACAGCAAATTTAGGCTATGGCAGCTATGATAAAAGTCGTCTTCATCAATGCAAACATACTTGTTTTACGCAATCTAGACATTCTTTTCGAGTTCCGTCAAATGTCAGCCACCGGAAATGACGGATCAATATTCAACTCTGGAGTAATGATGATTAAGCCTTCTAATTGCATGTTCAAAATGTTCATGCAACGTATCAACAAGATCGAATCATACAATGGGGAGTGACCAGGGATTTCTAAATGAAGTTTTTGCATCGTGGCATAGGTTACCAAGAAGAGTAAATTTCTTGAAAAATTTCTCGTCGGATTCATCGACTGAGGTAGCTGTCAAGAACCAGTTATTCGGGTCGAATCCTCCCGAAATTTATACTATACATTATCTGTGCTTTGTAGGGACTATGATTGTAACTGGGATAAATCGGATCAACATGTGTATGCGAGTGATATTGCACATTCGAGGTGGTGGAAAGCGCACGACGCCATGGATGAAAGCTTGCAGAAATTTTGTGGGTTATTGGAGAAGAGAAAGATTGAATTGGTGTGGGATAGAAAGCAGGCTGGGAAAATGGGGATCCAGGATCAGCATTGGAAGATCAATGTTACAGATTCCAGGCAATTTTAACATTTTCTTAACATCTCAGAAAAGGAGACGAGATCATATGGTGTACATATTTGATGAAATAAACAAATCGAAAAAATGATTTTAATTAAATTCTTACTCTGACTGTTTTTCTTCTGCTCTTTCAAAGGAAGATCAAATCAATGTTACATTACATAATTAATTTCACTAATCAAGTTTCTTTCAGTACAGTGAAAAATCCTTAAAATTCTAGTCAAGATACCTGGTGGCAAATATATTACATCAATAATAGCTTCCAATCAATTTCAGCTCTGAAGAAGGAAAGTGCAAAATATACACATGAAGGCATTCGGATAGCAAATATTTACCTCTGCTGTGTTATATGATCATCACAAATTACTGGACTTGCTTAACTGCAAAGGAAGGCCAGCTTTGCAAGCATTACTAGTTTCCTCTTTCAAATGGAGTCCTAGACTCAACTTGTCCATCTTCTAGTCTACAGAAACAAATGAAAAATATGCTGGCGTGTCTCGGCTATTCACAAGTAGGGTTCACTTGCCTATGCATCTAATGTAAAACACGAGGGAATTTAGAATATATCTTCTCCAACAAATTTTCCTTCCCAATTATGGTCAGCCTGCATATAATCGTCAGTACACATTGAATGAATCTGAATGAAAAGGAGACTCTTATTCACTTCCGCTACTGTATCTAGATCCATCTGAAAACAGGAAACACAAAAGGAATAAATATGTTAACACATATTTTTCACAAATTTGCATGGACTGCACAAAGTGAAGAGTTTGCCCTACCTCCAGAAGGTCTTTTTCCTTCCATTGCTTCTTTCTTCTCTTGGCAGCTTACACAGAGGAACGGACCATCCCAGGGCCGCAATTTTCTGGAATCAGATGATCCTGCATGAACTGAAACACCTTCTCCAGGTTTTATCTCTGCTTGGCAAACCGCACACATGAACAGCTTAAATATATTGCAGATTGGGTACTTTGAATCCAACCTAAAATCAAGTACATAAACATAAAATAGTTGAAACCTCAAAGACGTTAATAGACATGCCAAAGAGAAAATGAGTTAATTCCCAGTACTGATGAATCCATCCTATTAAATATATTAGAAAGGTGAGCCTAGAAGTGTTAATACCTTTCTGAAAGTGCAGCTGATCCTTCCTCAAAGAGTTCCTCCACCACATCTGGCTCACAGGATTCTTCCTTATCAACCTGAGATGACGACTCTGAACTTTTTTTGCGAAACATTGACTTAAAGACTCTTTTGCCTTGTTTCTTAGGTGGAGGTTGAGGAGGACTTGGCTTCTCTGGAAGTTGGATATCTACAACAATACATGTTGTATCATCTCGAAGTCCTTTAACTGCTAAGGCTTCCTGCAGTGTGCAAATAGAGTAAAATAAGACTGGATACTCAAAAAACATACCGATCTGATTGGGATGAACAAAAATAGAGAAATAAAAACCACCTTCACAACTTGTGAAGCAGCAGCATCTGGCGGCATCCCTCGACAGCACTCAAAAGCTGCTTCTGCAGCTAATGAATCCCAAACACCATCACTCGAGATAATAAGCCTGCCACCGGCTGATGACAGCTGTACATGATAAGGTATTCAAAGTTTTACTTAAAACCTGTTTCGTAGACAATATTGACAGGCAAACTGCCCAAGAGATGGCATCATAATTCCACAGAAAACGTAACTAAAAACAACACAAAAATTGATCATCTTCCAGATTAGGCAAGGAATTATTCCTCTTAAAAAATTCTACGAAATATTCCTCTTCAACAAGACAATTATGTTTTCCACTTCTTACTGGGTGCGACCCTTGCTTCGGTTTGTAAATTGAACTCAGCTCCACCATAAACCATAATGAAGGGTGTGTCTTAGTCGTTAAAATCTTAAAATTTGAATGAAATAAATGAGTTTTGCAATTCTTTCACCTATGGAATGAAATTAGAATCTTGCATCACATAAACATTTGCACAGGAACAAACCTTGACTTGCTTTACATAAGGTACAGGAACTATGAACTCCCCAACATCCATGTCTCCAATAGATCGTGAGAGGCACAAGCCGCCAGGCCAACATCTCAAGGGACCAATCTGCATTTTGATCAGAGAACTAGTAAGATTCTATGCATACCAAAACCCGAAAATCAAAAAGAGTTCAAGAGATATTATGCGTACAGAAACCACCAAGTTGACATTTTTAAAAGAACAGAAAAAGGAAAGAACGACATTTACTTCATATTGTTACAATCAAATATTACGGTTTCATTCACACCACATGGACAGTTTTCCAGAGCTATGCTTGTATTAGTTTAAATTAATTACTCAAAAGAAATATAGCCTGTAGTAATTCTCATATATAATCATCTTAGGTATTTTTGTAAAAGTTAAGTAAATGATATCAAAGCTACATTCCAAAAGTTGTGCAGTACATTAAAAGTAAAAATGGACATTTATGTATTTATGTTAGAGAGAACTCCCAGCCAACAATTACCGGACACATCCTTGTATAAGATATATTAGTAGAAAGAAGCAGTTAAAACTACAAAAGTTTGTAATGTTAAACCAAGCAATTCCAGAAATATATATTGATTAATTTGTCAATCATCAACCTCTTTTTTTGACTTGTGAGCATATAAAATTTACACAATTATCCACGACAATTAACTAAGTGATCAGAAAAGGCATTTTTTGTATCCTGAAACTCAATGTATAATTTCGTACTACATAATTCGCCGTTAAATTAAATGATTTCATTGCTTAGTGATGAGTTTGATCCATTTCGCTTTCTGCCACAATAAAAAAAGGATAGCTCCTTAAGACAAAGATACCTCTGTGCCTCCACCAGTATTAAGCCGACCGACCTCACCACCACTTGCTGTTATCCGTTCTCTCCTGTTTAGTCAGTAACTAAAGAATTCAGATCCTACTGTAAAACATTTCTATATCATGCATCTGATAGTAACATATGACTTACTCTTCTTCATTGCATTCGAGTCTATGATCTGCCGACAGATAATAAAGACCCCCTTCAGCAGACTCAAGTATACAACGTGAATCACCAACCGATGCAACAGTTACGACCCATCCATCAATTATTACAAAGGTAACTGTTGTTCCAGAAGTTTGTGCTGCCACATAGTCACAGATGTTAGAATTTAAGTGGCATCCAACAGTGAGACAATTTTAGTGTGATAACAAGAAAAGAAGATCGATGTAATAAGAAATTACATGTGTTGGTTAATCCCCTGAATCTCCCAGATGCAATAAATTATAAAAACAAAAATGCTGCTTGTTTAACAAAACTTTGGCGGATATGTATAAGCATATCCTTACCCTAGGTCTATCTAAATTAATTGTTTGCCCTTTACTTTCAGAATTAAAAAAAAAAAAGAAAGCAAAACAAAACAAAAAACTCATCTGTCTCTTCAGCCAAACACATGGCACATGACATGTAAGAATCATAATGATATGCAAAACCTACTCATAATACACTCCCAAAACCAATGCCCCTTTACATTTCAGTAACTAATCTGCAACTTAAAAGTTAAAACCTGCAACATCATTTGGTTTTTCCAAGAGTAATACTTCAAATTTGCTGAATAAAACAATTGAGCTACAAGAGTCCCTTTCTAAAATCTCTAAGAAGTTTTGTAACAAAACCTCTCATCCCGTGTGGTGTGTATGGATGCACACCGCTTGTATTTGAAATACACGCGGCATGCATCCACACACGCCAGAGTGGGTGGGAGGTTTTTGAAAATTTTTTTGAACTACAATAGCATCATTTACTTTCCATCAAGTAGAAATTGGCGCTCTCTCTCTCTCTCTCTCTCTCTCTAATGGAAAAACCTTGGGATGAATCATCACGCTGTGTCTATGTGGGTTGAACCAGAAAAAATTATACCTCTTTCTTGGAAATCTTTATCCGTTTTGACGAATCCTGCAACCAAAGCCCTTGGTAGTGCAGCAACCCACTCATCCCTGTTAAGATCTGGTGGTATAGCACTCAAGACATTATTCAAAAGATTCTCCTTGGAATATATAGCAGCTGCAGATCCATTGTGACCGTCAAATAACTGCAGAAAAGTAGTTCATAAAGACAACATTCTGTAAGAAAATAAACAACAGACTTGA
>CAVNYN010271464.1:0-12598 GCA_963692815.1 Nyctanthes arbor-tristis
ACACTTGGACCAAGGGTAGCATAGATGAATGGTTCACATAGACAAGCTAACATTACTTAAGTAACACTTTAGTTGTAAAGAAAAATGGTTCATGTTGAGCTCAATTGTATTGAGAATAAGAACTATAGTGCTGTACATAATGAAAGATGCAGAATAACAGACACATAATTTAACAAGAAATAAGATGCATCTTTTCTTTGTCCACATTTTACCCTGTTGTAAGAGATCGACAGTAGCATAGATGACAACTAGTAGAATGACACTAAAGAATGGTCTGGATTCTTTAGTTTGGACCTATGCACTTAAGAATGTAGTGAAATGAATATGATTAGGTTTCAGCAACTGCAAGTAAGTAGAGTTCATGATGTTCGTGTACCTGTCGATAAAATGGTGACTGAAATTTAAAGTCTACCAAGAAATGCAGGTCGCAAGATCCTGGAACAGGTCCCTCGTTAAATTCCCAGATGTTAATCAAATGATCAAAAAGACTGCTTTGAGAAGAAGTAGTCTGCAACACATAAAAACAGATTAAGAAATTAGGTAATTCTGTAACATATCTCCATGCAAGAAAATAAGAATTACTTAAATGCCGGAAATTTGAAAAATTAATTGAGACATCATTACGGTATAAACTGATCAATCTCCAAAACCACATTATGCTTTTGGCTTTTACTAACAGAGAGAGATCAATTTTCATCATCACAAGGTGAATCGACCAACTGTTTTCCTGACAAAGCAACTTATTTGGAAACTAGTGCTCTTACGGTGGACTAAAATCAAGAATCTGGGAACTCCCATTTGACTTCCCTTTGTTCCGCTCAATTTAAGTTGATACATTTTAGCAATTCAAGCACTGCATTTCTATGGCATCAGGGGCAGTCTTGGTCATACAGATAGCTAAGCCAGAGAAAGAAGATAAATCCCTAATGGCCTTCAATGCACATTGAAATACTGGTTTACTAAGGAGAATAGCTAGGGGGAAAAACTTATAATTTACCTACTAAAGCCAAATGTTATTAGAATAACCCGGGAGTCAAAGATATAATCATCCTGCATTTCTATATGACATCCATGCAACTGATTTTTTCAATCCACATCCCCAAAATATAAATTATTAAAATGAAACTAAAAGACCAAAATGACCAGAGTAACACATGCTCAGATATATCCCCCAATGGGGGAATTATTAACCAGTAACTCTTTTCCGCCTCATATTTATTTTCGGAAATAAAACTTGTCCTGATTTTTGGCTTTCCAGAATCATCAGGCTGTCCAGAGAATCCTACTTACCCTTTCTTCTTTTGATGATCCGCTAGAAGTTATTTGCCAAATCCTCGTGCCTCACCCATAGGTTCATCATATCTTGTGAACCAAATATGAAATCTAAAAATGTTATGAGAATCTTCTCACAGTCAGAGAAGTTGATAAATTCATAGGGTGCCACATAACACCAAAGTAAGACATTTAATATTTTCTCATTGAATTGACGGCTCCCCCTTACAAAATTTTAACTGCAAAAATATAAAATATCTCATCGCAGCCAAGAAGAATTTGAAATTTCTTAGATGAACTTAAAGGGAAATCTAATAAGCACTTGTGACTCATTGTATACGAAGGAAACCTAGGAACCCTAATTCAACATCAAGGATGGATCACCCTGATTTTCTAAAGCTGCTCTCTCACCTCCCACTGTCCCTCAAAAGAGAATTACAGAAAAAGGAAACTCAAACCCAGAAATCTATTTATTCAAATATTGCACTTTCAACAAGGAACTCATCCCACATAACAGGAGAGGGTACCACAAAACTCTATTGATCTCAACAGTTAAAGACAAATTATGCAGATAAAAGTGTTACGTAAATATAGACACGGATAGAAAACATTTATGTGGATATTTTCCTCTAGAAAATATAAAAAGAATACTTTCATTCAAGCTCAATGTGATTTTTTACCTTAATAAATTTTGGTTTCTTCAACTCCACATGGGATATATAACTTTCAACAAGAAATTTAAAACCAATTTCTAGCTCAGCATCAAATGATCCATTAGGATGGCTTTGAATTATCTCTGATCGCTTACACCAAGGAAGAAAATCCTCATATAAGTCAACAGCAGCAACTACAGCAAATAATTGTTCTGGGGAGTATCTAAAATCAAGAGATAGTCAGTTTATCCAGCAGATGAGGGGGAAAAAAGGAAAAGAAAAACTTGAAAGGTGCGAGAGCTGACAAACAGTTAGAATCATAACTCTTCTGATTAAGAAATAGAATTAGAGGTCCATCAAAATTGATTTTGATTCTAAATGATGTATTAACAAATCTCATTCAAAATCTTTAGAAACCTTAATAGTTCCTTCTTCCCAGATTTCCCAGTCCAATCACCATTTGAGCTATCTGATCAAGCTTGACAATAAAATTTGCGAAATTATTTTTGACGTACATCTGAAAAACAAAACTTTTTTGTTCAAGAAATCATTAGATAATTGAGGACTAGGAATGTAATGTTATGATGTAAATTTAAGGAAGTACAGGCATGTTCGTTTTGGTTCAATTACCGAAGTCAATGGGAAGAAAATTTTGAACTTTGGTTTAATATATTTTGCACCACCGCTCACATCGTAAATCCAACTCCAAACAGGGAAAAAGGAGGGTTCCTCCTTCTTTAGGGTCCAATATATACAGAACAACTAGCACTTAACAGCAATGCAACTTAATTTTTGAGACTCAGCATTGTATATCTACCATAAACTCATGTCAGTTAGTGTGAAAAGGTGCACAGAGAAAACAAACATGTTTTCCACAGTGAAATGTGCTGATAACCAAAATGTAAAATTATTAGAAGAAAAAAAATGGCATTGCTTTGCTATGGATTTTAACTATCAAAAGATTTAAATCTTCAATGCCAATTCAGAGTCCACCAATTTATTTTTATGCTAATTAAGGTATTTTATTTCAAAACTTAACACGAGAAAGAAGCTAGTATACATACGGGAAAATAACGCATAACTGGGGGCAACAACATTTGTACGGTTGGACGAACAATAAAAATGAAAATGGAACACTTAAAAGAAGCATACCCTAAAACACGCCTCTCTTTGTATACTTTAGCCAACATATCCCCTTCTTCGCCATCACCACACCCCAAGAATCCCCTTTTCTGGAAAATAACATTATGATAACCTAAAGAAATTCCCAAATCCCTCAAGCCATAACTCCAGTTACCAGAGTCTCTTGATTTATTAACTGAAGAAAATGCATTAGTCCCGCTAATGGTACTCAAACACCGAATCTGATTACAATTAGTATACTTTACAACCCGCTGCCCGTATAAAGCCCCACGAGAAAGCAAGCGCTCAAGCGCCTTATATGAAGAATTAAACGAAGGCATTGTGGAGAGAAATTTATGGGAATTTTATTTTTTCAATTCGGAGACCTAATTGACTTTCTCATGGAATTTCGGGGCATCATTCCTTATAAGAATCAATAAGAACGAAAATTTTTAGAGCAGAATAGAATTTATGGGGTCACTTCCGGACAATAGGGGCTCCGGCCTCATATTTCAACGGTTGTCAATCTTTTTTCGTTCCTTCTTCCTTTTCTTTTTCCTCAATTTTTTATTTTTTAATTTTATTTACCCCGCCCTCGACTCGATTTACATGGGCTGCCGTTCGCTTTTTTCTTTCCAAGCCATATGTAATTTCTACATTTTTTTTTTTTGGATACTCTTGACCAATTGAAAATTCAAGAAAACTTACGTTCAACATATGTATATCTTGGCATATTTGACCAATAATATACTCTTTTTTCTCTACTCATGTAGAATATATGTGATGTACTTAAATGTTCTCATCTAACATAAAGAAATATTTATTAGTCGAATGTGCTACGTAAGGCCCAAATCAATATATTGGGGCCCTTAATCTACATCTGGTTCTCCTCTCTTTTTATAAGGAATTCATGTTTACACATGGTTCTTGATTGGTCTCTTTAATAATATATATATATATATATCTTTTTTGTTTGGAATTGGACTGTAAGTTTGAGATTAAAGATGATATGTGAAAGAAGAAAATAATTTATAAAGATTACCTTTCGGAATAAAGACGCATCCAACCATTTATTTCATGTTGCACCAGTTTAGGGAGAAATCTCCTTTTTATGGTTGGTGATTAAAAAGTATTTGCTTATTATTCTTTTATTACATTTATATATTCACCGGACAATATATATCTTTGTTTATTGTTGTCTAGTTATTATAAGAATTAAGTATTGGTCTTCAACTGTAAAAATGTTTTAGTCCTACATAGTTACAGAACTGTTGGTTCTTGCCTTCTTCAATAGAATATATCACACTGACTTCCCCCACCCAAAAAAAAAAAAAAAAAAACATGGTATTTGAATTATTAATAGGGAGATGTTTGTATCTTTATTTTTTGCATTTTTCTTTGGACATTAAAAAAGTGTCCTCGAACAACCAATATTGTTTGTTTTGAAAAAAAAAAAACAATTAACTTCTCTATTTGAGACTCTCTTTTTAGTGATTTTTTTTTGTCTCTCAACATTCAACAATGGCTTCCCTAGAAAATCTTTAGCCGAATCTTGGATTGCTTATTAGCATTAGGAAAGATTGAATAACGTCAAGAATAGATAGTCATTTAACCATTAGATGAATAATTGTGATCAAGACGACCATTGCAGCAGATATCGAGCATGAAACTATTAGTACTAGAAAAATGAGCATACGTGTGGAAGATGGAAAGAGTTTTGCTTACTACTTTCTGAAAGGAAAACTTTGGCATATGGACTTGATGCATGTGAATTTGGTCATATGCGTAGAGCTGAGGGCATACGCATAGAATTGTAGGGTTCGTATAACCCGCTGTGCTTATATTGATGTGTGTTCTTAATACTAGGGTTCTTGTTCGCTTTGGATTGCTCGTTCGTAGGTTATTCATAGACCGTTAATGGGCCCAAGGGGAGGGTGAGCGGCCCACACCCCATGGGCTAACAGTACTTAGGCCTCTAACGACGCTCCTTGATCCTTGTCATATATATTAGTATCAGGACTGATAGATAAAGAATAATTACATTGAAATCTCTCTCTAATTATCTGCATAATAAGTGACAAAGCAGTATATACAGGTATGGTTAGATCAGCTCTGAACTCCTCTGTTTTACCTTTACTGTTGAGCGATATGCATCTGGTTATTCTGTCTTCAATAAATGGGTGTCGTAGTGAATCTTCAGCCAAATCTCACTTGGTTTCCATCAGAAAGAAAGAATGATGCCCATCTCCAAATCCTTCTACTTGCCAGCGATGATTGCATATGTTCATGAATCGACCATCTTCCACCGATGAAGCGAATAACTATGATACATAACACGAGTGCATTGACTGCACTTAAAAGTAGTAACGGACCAGAAAATTGCTCTGGGCCCAAACACAGATCATCATCCTCTTCATCAGTTGATGAGGAGAGAGTCGACCCTGGAAGAATGCTCCCTTTCATTCGATGTATATCTCCGCTTTCTTTCATATTTAGAATTGCTTCTGATATAGCATCGGTTAAAGATGATCCCTTGGGAAATACCTATAAGAAAACCAAAATGCATAGTATTTCATACTAATACTAACCGTCATGACAGCTTGTTTTGGGTAATTCATAACTTATATCAAATTAACATGGACATGAATCTTACATAACCAAGGCCTCCGACTTCAAAGCTAGGTTTTGCCATGACACATCTGTTTTTATGGGTTGCAACAAACACTTTTGCGTGTGGACTAATCAAGAATGCTGCAGCAATCTGCCCCTTCTCAAAAGCTTCCAGGTAGCCGCTGATATTAGCAATCTTTTTGATGTTTTCTTGGTGGATTTGCAAAGTATTTACTAGATAATTCACAACGAAACCCTTTCCGTTGCATCCAACTGTTGCATTAGTGTTTTTCAGATAGTCAACATCCACTATAGATGGTCTCAGCCTTGGAACTGTCATCATAGAACTTAGAACTGCAGCATAAGAAGCTGTTACAACAACAATCACACACAGCCATACTGCAAGAACCAGTCGAGATAAATTACTTCTGATAGATTCTTCTGCAAGTGCAAGATTAGCAAGTTGTGAGACAAAAAAAAGAAAGAACCTCTCATCAAATAAATTAGATCATGCTTTCAGAATTTTTATTGACATATCCGATCTGTCATTTCTGGTTAGACTTACTATGTGCAAATGACAGAAGAGTGACAGAAAGCCAAAGCATGGAGCTAATCAACTCAGGAAATGGATGGGCAAACTCTGGATTTCGATTCACCCGCTCATTGAAATAAATAATGGCTGTTGTGCATTGGCTCATTAATGCCAGCACCACCCACAATTTCCATTCAAATGCCGTCAAAACAATGAATCTTTGCCGTTTCAAAACATTTTTCGCAGGTGCTACCATGACAATTTGAGAGTCCATATACGGCAGTGAAAAATCAGCATGCTGATATCGATGTTCCAACATGTTGATGTCACCCACTGCTGCATCCAAAGTCTATAGAAAAAAGGGGTTTCAGATTCAGAGGTATAACAACTAAGAAGTTGACAACGAATGATGGCTTAATTTACTCTAGACCCCTTGTTTTGTTTTGGCTTCTTCTCTCCTAGGGGGCTTTAAAAAGCCTAAAATGGGTTATTCTGAATTCGGTTAAGTCATGATTCTTCAATATTTGATCCTTTCATTATTATTTTCAATGAACAGCAGATGGATGGTTGGCATCAGCACAGGGTTGAGGACTGCTTGCGAGACATGCTTCAAGTCTGTGACAGAATATTGGCATACAAGAGAGAAAGAACGCATTTTTACCTTACTGGAAACAGCAATAACCATGTCATCATAGGTGCCATTATATGGAACAAAAATGTAGGGCAAGTGATAGGGAAGATGGCTAACTGCAGCTTCAAAAACTTTGAGGGAAAATCCACCAAAAGATGATCTATTTTGTACTTGATCATAACTCACATCCACAGACTGATGGAAAACAGCAAGAGCAGGAACTCCTATTTTCAACTTCAATTCCTCTGGAACTGTTTGTACACCTCCTGGCCAGAACATTGAAGCCAACTCCTTGTGTTTTTTTCCTTTTTCCCTTGAATTCCTTGGCTTGTGACCTAGGCATCCTCTTGATAAGCCAACCTCTGGTGACCATGATGCTATTTTTTTATACCTTTGTCTGATCACATTAATGATCTGAAAGGTTATATTTTGGGATAATTTCCCGTTCTTGAAGCTGATTGTTCCACGAAGACCTTCAAAGTTACAAGAGGATAGACAGTTTATCAGTTCACTTGAGTTCAATCTTCCTCTTGAAGTTCGCATTAATTTTGCAAAGATAGCAGCAGCAGCATATGCTTGGAAAACATACATGCTTGGATATGGATATCTTTCTTTGGGATATCCTGATAGAAACTTCCTCCGGAACCTGGATTTAAAATCTAGAAAATGCTCGCTCTTGTGCACAAAATCCATCTTAAATCCAATGACCCCTCGCATATTTTCTATAGCAGAAGGACCAAGAGAATCCAGAAGGTTACCAACGTCATCGCACAGAATCCATGCATAGCCTTTTTCCATGAGTCCTATTTTCTTTGCCTTCTCAAAAAGAATAGTCGCCAACTCCAAAGAAGACTGCACAAGTAAAAAAATCCTACTGTTTTTGCTTTTGAGTGTAGCCAACTCTTCTTCAACGAAGGCTTCAGGCTCCTGCAGGGAGGATAAAGAAGGAAAAGTTTGACTGCTTTCAACAGAAGAGTGTAATGAGTTTAGTGACTCAGAAAGCTCTTTCGTAAGTCTCGAATCTAAGTAGAAGCTGTTGCTTTGTTCATTTACGACCGTGACCCTTCGCCACCTAAAGTGGCCAATAATCGCCGCAGCGCATTGCATCCTTATGGATATATCAGTATTCAGCTGGAAAACAGATGGTGATTGAAGAAATAACTTTGATGGAGAAATGGCTGCCGAGCCAATGGTGATAATGGGGGTGTTTCTGACTTCTTCAAATTCTGAGATAAGCGTTGCTTCTTTCAATGTCAATGCTGCAATAATCGCCTGTACTTTCCTTTTCTTGACTAGGTCAATTGCTGCAAATGAAAGGGAATTTTTAGTGTAACTGATCAGGAACTTTCATGGCATGTGAAATCGAGTGCACCCAAATTGCAGAGGAAGAACATTTCGTTGTTTTCTGAGTTTACAGAAACTTTACTAGCGGAAGATGCTCGAGCTGACTTTCCATGTGAATCTCTAATTTGCAAAGCCAGCTTTGAACAATTCGACCACTGAGTATAGTCATTGACAGCCATTTGAATGGCAATATTCTGCTCCTTGCCAACCCGAGAACTTTGATCGATCACGCCCCCTATTCTACCAATTATGTGAGGATGATTTTCCGGGCAAGCACTTCTTTTCTTGTTTCCTTTAGCTTTGGTTTGCACGAGCACTGCAGAGAAGATGCACAGGAAGAATAGAAGAGGAAATATTTTTGTATGCATAGTGATTTTTTCCATGTTTAGCTGGAGAGAATCTGGGTAAAGATAGGTTAGTTTAAACTATAATTCAGAGTCTAGATTCCCATGGTTCAATCTAATTATTGAAGTTGCAATATATTATATATTCATGATTCAAATACTTTTCTTTATTTTCAAGCAATGAATTGACTTCTTAAACTCAAGAACGATTTCAATAGAACGTTTCAAACAATTGAGGGAAGTAGCATAGAAGTTTACAAAGTAAAATCTTGAACTGTTACCAACTGCACAGACTTCCCTTTCATTGCCGAAATTTAAAACTCATAAACAAATGTCAAACCAGAAAATTGCAGTAAATGCCAAAGGAACCCTCACAGCAACTCTCATTTGACAAGGAAATGAGACTTTTTCATGCAATCACATTCACTCGAATATAACCATAAATATATTCAAGAATGAAACAAGTATCTCCGGTGACTTTGAAGGAAAAGGATTGATTATAGAAATAGGATTCTAAAGTCACCACAAAATCAATATAAGCTACTTATAAAAACGAACAAAAAAGGATAAGAATCGCTATAAAATGATAACATACAAAAAGAGACAACCGGTTGGTCACGATGTAGACAAACAAAATGATATAGACGCAGACATTAAATTAGCGATTAAGGCAAAAGGACGATATACGTTGATAGAAACTCATTCCTATAAATACCCCACCACAACTTAAAATTAACTAGCTTTCTTCATTTTTCACTTCACCTAAAATTTGAAAGGGTAATGCTATTATTTAGCACCAGTGGTGCTTGGCACCATATCAAAGTGGCATTAAATGATAAGTTGAATTAAGTGAGTCATTTATTTATTCATTTAATTTCACTTATCATTTAATGTCACATTGGATGCCACTTAGAGGTGTCAAGTACCACTAGTGCTACATAGCATTATTCAATCTGAAAATACTCAAAATCTCTTTACTGAGTATAGAAATTTAGGTGACTTGATTCAAAACTGATTTGAATCAACTTTTGATTCAAAACTGATTTGAATCAAGGATAATGTGTGTTCTACATGTTTGATAAAGTGCATAAATGTTATGTGTGATGTTATTTTCCTCAAACGTTAATTATTTCAAATATTTAATATTTGCATATTAAGTGAAATTTTTGCTTTGTCAAAAAGATGGAGTTTAATAAAAATAGACACAAATTCACAAAATTTGAAAGAGCAATTAGAGTTTAAGAGATTTATCAATCCGAAATGAATTTTGCTTGAGGCGTAGGTACGCTTGTTTTGAGAAGACATTCTACTTAAACAAATTCAAAGAGGGAAGTCGGTCAACTCCTAAAATATTTCCCAAGCTAGAAATTATTCTTGGAAGATTAGAAATATTTTAGAGAGTTCGAGAAATATAAGACATATATATTATTATTTATTTTTTATTAATTCTATTATTTTTGGGAAGAGAGAAAATGTCACGCCTCCTCCAAATATCAGTAGCGGAATCTTTTAGATATATATCTTAATCCAAAATCGAGAGCAAGACTTTACAAATACAATTTAAACACTATTATATTTAATATCATTTTACAATGACTATTACAGCCAACCACAACAAAATCTTAGTCACACACAGAAATCTCGATCACATACATATATCTTCTCCATCCTTGAGACGGTCCGACCACAAAACTTATTCATATAACATCTACAAGGTTGTAAGAGGGAAATGGAGGAGGTAAATACAACATACTCAGTGAATAACCAAATACATTAATTCACTTTTCATGTAAGAAAACACATTTTCTAGAAAACCATGCATTTCACAAAGCCTGTGGATGCAAAAATCCATTAGATGCACAAAAGGACCCTAATATTAATTAAACTACTACACGTGTTGCACACATGATTGGCCAGACCACATAGCAAGGCCACAAAGATTATCACATAGCCAAAATGACCAAGACTACATAGCAATGTTATGTTCCACAAAGCAATTCAAAACGGTAGAGCATTAATTAGCGATACAAATGCAACAAATCAATATTTCTTTCCATAACAATGCATAAAATTCATATTCAATTATGAAAGCTTAATGCATGATTGAAAGGGGATCAAAGTATCGGTTACTCACTTCTTTTACTTCTCCAAAGAAGGCTTGAATAATTTTAATCAAGAAAAGTGCCTTCAAAACCTTGATATTCTTCAATCAATGCTAGTTTTGTAAGTTAGACTCTTTCTATATATGGTAAGGAGCTTTTTTCAAAGGCAAAACTAGATATTTGGTGGGTTTTTATGGTGTTTTTCCTTCCCACGAAGCCTTTGGACGAATTTGGTAGTTTTGGGAGGGAGAAAGGATTGGCTTGGGGGTTTAGGAACCTTGAGTACCCCTTAGCCCTTTATATAATAGTTGGGATTTAGTTGTTTTTAATAAAGTTTGAGTTTCACCAATCACGTCGCAACAGGTGGCGCAATACCGTACATTTGGCGACAAATTGCTCCTTATACTTTGTGTCACCTTGTAATTTAATCATCTTACTTTGATTCATATCAATTAGGAGTCAAATTCTTTTTTTAATTGCCAATTGAGCGATAATCTTTTAATCCTCTAATGCAATTCAAGAAATCTCACAATGTTATTCAAGTAATTATTCCAAGACATCAATTATGTTGCTTACTTTAATTTTTAGAAATTTACCGGATATTACAGAAAAACCTTGAAGAATTTTTTTTTTTGGGGGGTGATTTTTGCCTAGTCAATGGGGAAGTAATTTATTTTTCCAGCACAAGGATTTTTGAAGTGTTAATTCTTCAACAATTGTGAGATCTTTATTGTATTCTTTATTAATTCTTCAACAATTTTTATAGTCCTTGTGTTCATTTATACTATTATTTTGATTGATTATACAAAGTGCACATTGTTTAATTGTCGAAATAATATATTGCCAGGCAGAATTCTAAATTTGTAATTGTTTAGAAAACTCAAATATAAGTGATAAAATAACAAATTGATTACAATTAAGGTATTTAATTCATGTTATAGGAATATATAATCTAACTTAAACTAATTGAGCTTATCTATTCGTTAGTTAGAATTTGTAATCTTTCTATTACTTAATGTTGTTGAGAGATTAAATCCTAAGAATGTTTTTAAGATTATTTGCTAGTAAAAGAAGCTTATTTTGGTTATCAAAAAAGTAAGGAAAAATAAATTATTTAATTATATCAATAATCATAACCAATTTAGTAAAAGAATAAATGACTTTATTTTTACATCAATGATCAATTGTTATAATCGACTATAAGATTGGGTTGGATAATTGTTACACATATTTCTTATCAATTTGCGTTCTTTAAAATTCTTACACTTTAAATTGTTTACTTAAATTTATTTAATTTCATTTTCATTTTGTTCATTAAATTCAAAACCCCATTTTATTCTAGTTGTTTAATTTTTGACGGATTTAAATCTCAGCAATCGCCATATATATGATCTTATTCGTCACTATTGCAGTTTTTACAATTTAAGAACAAGTTTATTATTATTTGTTAGATTCGACACCCATCAATGTTTAAAGAAAAGAAAAAAGAAAAATGGATCACCCAGATTTTCTTCTAGTCATTGATACTGCAGCAGACATGTTCATAAATTCATAGAACCAACAGAGTCTCTTATACCAAAAACAAAAATTCGGTTCGAGATTACCATTTTGAAATCATTATAACAAGATCAAATTTTTAGCCTTGGTTTTTTAACGAGGAAAACGAAGAATCATTATGTGAAGACAATCAGACATATTGATGTCTGCAGCGGATCGAAGCAGGAATACACGGATCAACTATTCATTGAAGTAGTCACGAAACAGCGAATCATAAGTCAAGTCAAGAGATATATGCAAGTCTCATTATGGAAAACTTTTTGTACAGTATCAGAAAAATTTGTATACAATTTAGGTATGGTTAGATTCAATATGAAAGCCCCCTTCGGGTGAACCATCCTGAATGTGAACAACTGGTGCCCCAAAGGATCCAGAGCCAAATATTGAATAGCATCCAACTAACAGAAATGATGCCCATCTGGAAATCCTTC
>CAVNYN010271466.1:0-12716 GCA_963692815.1 Nyctanthes arbor-tristis
AGTTTGATAGCTATCTCATCGCCCAGCTGGATGTGATCAGAAAAATCAAGGCCCAAGGGGCTGCATTCTCTATCAAATACTTAGAGAATAATCTGGCAGAGATGAAAGCTAAACAAAAGGTGGATATTGCTAGCTTCAAGGTGGCCAACCCTTGGTATGATGGTGATCTCAGCGCAGATGATAGTGATGAAGAGAACGACGGAGGAACTGATGAGGCCAAGGTTTCTGGGGAGTAGACAATTGGTGAGGACGCGGTGGACCTGCTAGTAGAGCACCTGGAGCAGGACTCTTGGAGATTTTATCATTATGCTTTAATTTTGCATTTCTATGTCCCCAAACCTTTAGTGACTTAAAAACTTGGTTCTCTATGTTGCTCATGTGTTTTAGGGCTTTTGACTTTGTGTATTGGGAACTTTTCACAACAAAAAATGCCCCATTTTGGCAACCACTTTTAGAAAATAATTTACCATCTCTTCCCTCAGGACGCTACATAATCAACTAACGTGGACCTCATACTCCGTTGATGTGCTACCATGTGTTCAGGACCTATCACTTCTTTACATACGATTCAAAAATATTTTTCAAGTGTGTACAATCTATTCAATGATTTCTCAGCAGGATACAATGTATTTTAACGTTCACTAAGTGCGATGACTTAGCAATCTTCAATGTCAAAGCTCCTAAGACCAGCCCCAGTCGGGATGGAGAGTTCCTCCTTTTTTTGGGCCTCGTGGGATCTAGGATTATACTGGGGGCTGGGTGCTACCTCGTCCCCCCATTTCGGCCTCTTGGGGCCTTGGATTATACTGGGGGGCTGGGTACTACCTCGTCCTTCCAATTCGGCCTGGTCGGGGCCTAAGATTATACTGGGGGGCTGGGTGCTGCCTCGTTCCCCCATTTTGGTCTGCGGGGCCTTACATTATACTGGGGGCTGGGTACTGCCTCGTCCCCCATTTCGGCCTCGTGGGGGCCTAAGATTATATTGGAAGGTTGGGTGCTGTCTCGTCCCCCCAGTTAGGCCTCTTGGGGGCCTAAGATTATACTGCGGGGTTGGGTGTTGCCTCATCCTCCCAGTTCGGCCTCGTGGGGCCTTAGATTATATTGGGGGGCTGGGTACTGCCGCGTCCCCCTATTTCAGCCTCGTGGGGTCCTATGATTATACTTGGAGGCTGGGTACTGCCTCGTCGCCTCGTGGGGGCCTATGATTATACTAAGAGGCTGGGTACTGCCTCGTCCTCCCAGTTCGGCCTAGTAGGGGCCTAAGATTTGTGGGAGGCAACTGCCTCATCCCCCCCAGTTCAGCCTCGTGGGGGCCTAAGATTATACTGGGAGGCTGGGTACTGCCTCATCCCCCTAGTTCACATTTTTAACAACTATTTATGATCTTGTGACGAGTTTATTACATAGAAAAGGTGGGGGCAAGCTCATCCCCATTACAACTGAAATTTTGGAAACTAGACATAACAAATCATCACTCGTGCTGTTCATAAAGCAAGAGGTAGTAATCACTGATAGTATTTTTTCAAATGTTCCGCATTCCAAGGGTATGGCAACATCGTTCCTTTCAATGCTTCCAATTTGTAAGCCTCATTCATGATTGTCTGAGCTACCTTACAGGGTCCTTCCCAATTAGGTTCAAGGCCGCTGGAGGTGACATCAGATTGGTTCCCCGCTATTGCAACTCATTCAAGGAAGAGAGGAAAAATAAATGAAGTGTGCTAGTAGGCCTAACTTGTCAAAGCAAGGCCCTTCCTCTAGCGCCAATTGTTGACGTCAGGTTTTATGAACTTCTGAGTCAACAATACAAATGGGGACTTGGACAATGTGAGGGATCAATGGTAGGGGCAAAGTGTAAAATGAAGCTGAGTGTTAGCCCCTATGGAAGCTGGAGGTCAGACTTCAAGGAGCAGAGAGCTAGCTTCTGAATCTCTATTATTTCTCACTCTAGAAGTAGTTTTTCCCTCTTAAAAGTTCGGAAAGGATCCCATTCTTCAGCATCATCCTCTCGTATTTATAGATGCTTGATGGGCCTTTCAGGCCCTTTACAAGGGGGAACAGACCAAACATAGGCTTCTGCTCCCATGCTAGATTATTACAAAACACAAACTCAAGACTTCAGTTCTAAGCACCTCGTATAGTGTCCTATAACTAACTTTAACTAACAACCATCGACAAATGATCTTCAACTGTCATGAGGAGCAACCGTTCCAACGTGAGCTTCGCTGGCCCTGAGAGCCTTAGGACCTTGGTAACTACAGTACTCTGGGCTTGGTAGTTCTCTGACGGACTTCTGGGCTTCGGTACTTTTTAGGGGTTTGAGCCCAACTCCGTATTGGACCCTTGGAGTTGGGTGCTCCTTTGAGACTTAAAATCTTAACTTCTGCCTGGTGATTATCTGGTATGACACCCACGGCTGATAGAAGCTCCGACCGCCAACCTTGAATTTTTTCTCCACACACTCCCTAATATATGCAAATGTTCTCCTCTTGTTTCTCCATACGATTGATGGTAGTCTATGGTGAAAATAGTTTCTTGGAATTTGTTGAGCCCCCAAGATTTGTATAACCCTCTGCTTCATCTCAATAATTGTGATGGGGCTAAAAGCAATAGAACCGTTGAGGGGATTTTCGTGATGCATACTGACCCACAGCCAGCCTCCTCTGCTCCGCCACATAAAGTACACCTCAAAAGCCTTTAGCACACAATAGAAAAAGGATATGGAGATTACAAACACCCTTTGTCTAAACCCCCGACTATGAACCACCTTTCCACAATACTCCCCATTAATTCAGAAAGTAAAGGAGGCTATGGAAATACAATCATATATTAACCCCACCTATCTCTCAGGAAAAGATAACTTCCACATAATAGTATACAAAATATCCCACTATACTCTATCACGTGCCTTACTCATATCAAATTTCAATGCAATAGAGCCCAACACATTATCCTATTGGACATGGTATGTAACAATTCAAGAGCAATTATGGAATTATCAGTAACCAATTTTGTAACTCCGTGCTTACTTTTCCTCATCACGTGAATTTATTTAATTTTAATATGTTGTCAAAATTTATTATTTTGATTATGTTTATCATTGTTAATGAATTTTACTTTCTATGAGTTTTGCAGTGGAAAGACTTAAGAAGCTGTAATGATCAATGTGTCTAAAATGAATCATATTTATGTGCAATTGTGTTCTTGAGTATATATTTATGGACATTGTTTACTATGTATTTAACTGCATATGTCATTTTAGGAGGGACTTGGAGAGAAATAAATGAGGTTTGGACTTAATTAAACAAGACTATTATTGGGAGACTATATTGTTCAAAATCAAAAGTTTAGCCCCTTTTAAGCTCATTCTTAACCCTAGCCCTCCATTTTCATTCATGAAGAATTAATTCATCCATATTCTTCAATTAGCTCTCTCTACCAATCTAAGGTAAGTAATGAATCTTTTCATTTACCCTTCAATGTTAGTGCCTAGTTCGTAGGTGGCTTGTGTCCTTTGAGAAATAGTTCAAAAAACTAGCTAGATACAAATGCATAAAGTTTATGTCATGTTTTATGTCCAAATGAATGTTGTTAGATGAGTAAAAGGGTAATATATTGGATGTAAATATTACATGTTTGAAGGAAAGCTTAAATGAATTTGGCATGTTGTTTCAGGTTCTGCCCTCCAACTTTGAACGGTCATAACTCATAGTAGACAGTGTGTTTGTGGGTGATTCAAATTGGAAAACGACCTTCTATGAGTTTCATTTAAAACTTGAATGACGTCATTTGGAGGTCTATAGAAGTTTTTATGGTACTTTTTGTACAACCTGCTAGTTATACCAGAGAATAAGTTTGGCACGTCAAATGATACTTTTATGAGCTCTTTTGTGTCTGATAAACCTTTTGTGGGATAATCTTTATGGTTTGGAACTTAGACGCATGTTGAAAGATAAAAGGATGAGTTAATTTTCTTTATGCAAATAAAGTGTTTGATAAAATATCTAGATGAAACCATTTATGCAATGAATGAAGGTGATGAAAAGTAGCTGTGTCTCAACAATAGCTTAAATTTAAGAACAATTTGGCATGTGTAATTAAAGTATGAGATTGTAAGCAAGTATGTGAAATGGTTAATTAAGGCATGACAATAGTATTTGCTTATGAGAACTAAATCTTAGTTGCTTGAAAGTAAGCTAAGATGTAATCATCACATGAATTTTTTTAAGTCAAATGAATGATATGAGAACTTTGTGTCTCACTTATTAAATGATTATACTAGGATTCGTGGCACATTGATCTTGAAAGCAGTTAAAGGTCTTTCACTCGCTAAAAGTAAATATCTTAAAGACTTGAGGTAAGTAAACTCCACCCTTGAGTCCATTATATGTTGAAGGATGACGTATAGGTAATGTGCTATATTGTTAGCTTATTGATGAATGATTAATTGTTAAATGTGAAAGTTATGAATGATGCATACATTCTTGGATATATGCCTATTCATGTCATGTCATGTCATTTCATCATGTAACATGCATGGTCATGATTTCAAAGATGAATGTTTTGCTATGAAGGTTGAAAGTATTTATAAAATTATGTATCCCAAAGTTTTGAAAAAAAAAAAGAAGAGGAATGGATGTATCTCTATATCATGAAAGAATGTGAGTGGGAAATGGGGCGGGGGCGCGGGGGACCGCGTACCTAACCTTGTCGCCTTGGGTGGCATTGAACGAATGTTGCCACTTCGGTGGTGTTAAAAGTAATGTTACTTCTTTGCCGGTATTGAATGAAATGGTTAGCGCTTCGGTGGTACTACCGGTAGAATTGAATCTGGTTCCAAATTAGAATGACTCACTGCATTTTGATTGGTTAGATGATACATCAGGTGAGCTCGCGATGAAAATGAATTTTCTAGAATGGAAATTGAAAGTTTTCCAGGAAAAAGAACGATTCTTAAACGTTTAAGTACAACGGGATACGTACTTTCTGAAAGCTAATGAACTGCATATCATGAGCATATCTCGTGTGCATGGAGTTTATTTACTGGGCGTAAGCTCACCCCTTATTTTCCCTACCGTACAGGTAATGAGAGTTAGATGGCAAGGGAGATTCACTTGCTTATCTAACGATAGAAAGACTTTTTTTAAACTTTAAATTGAATTATTTTGTTCTCTTATCAGTTATCCCACTTTTAGTGGAGTTTGATATACTCCACGTGTTTTTGAGAGGTTACTTGTTAATCATTTTAAACTTGAATTTCCTTTATGTTTAATTATGAAAGAGTTGGGAATGGGTTAACAGAGGATCTGATAGTTGTTGGTCACTGTTTGTTGAATTTATGTTGTTGTTTGAGTTTCTCCTATCGATGGGTTGTCTCATTTATAGGGGAGATTCTGCCGAAATTTTTATAGAATTTTTCGAACTAACGAAAAATATCTATTATTCCGCATTTTTAAAGTTAAATGAGCGTTAACATTTCTAAGTTTAGTATTGTTAGACTTGGGGTGTTACATTTTATTTACTGGGTGTAAGCTCACCCCCTATTTTCCCTACCTTACAGGTAATGAGAGTTAGATAGCACGGGAGGTTCACTTGGTAGCGGACTCAGTTACAAGATAATACTTTTTCAAGCTTGTCTAGCTGTAGAAAGACTTGTTTTAAACTTTGAATTGAATTATTTTGTTCTCTTATCAGTTATCCCACTTTTAGTGGAGTTTGATATACTCCACGTGTTTTTGGGAGGTTACTTGTTAATCATTTTAAACTTTAATTTCATTTACATTTAATTGTGAAAGAGTTGAGAATGGGTTAACAGAGGATCTGATAGTTGTTGGTCATTGTTTGTTGAATTTATGTTGTTGTTTGAGTTTCTCCCATAGGTGGGCTGTCTCATTTATAGGGGAGATTCTGCCAAAATTTTATAGAAGTTTTCAAACGAACGAAAATTATCTATTATTCGGCATTTTTAAAGTTAAATGAGGGCTAACATTTCTAAGTTTAGTATTGCTAGACTTGGGGTGTTACATTTTATTGGTATCAGAGCAAAGAGTTTTAAAAGCGATTCTGTAGACTTGTGAAATCTTATTTAAAGTATAGATGTGTACTGTGTCATGCCACAAGTGTCTCTTCGTCCATCATCTCACCAGGAAAATTTTTATTCTAAGCTTATGGATACTTTCTTCGATAGTGAATGTTGTGCGCTCAATATTGCACATATGTTATGATTATTTCATGTTAGCATTGCATGCTTCTTATATGTAATCCTTTCCCACGTTTAGTAATGGTTCATCCTAAACGTCCCCAAAAGCAACATGAAGTTACAACTCCCGCTCAAACGGGTGCACTAGGAACTAACAATGCTACACAAGGTACTCCGATGACAATGGAGGCCTTTATGGAGGCTGTGACCGCTCTCAGACAAGCTAGTCAGCCTGGGAGGAATGAGCCATGACAATATGGAAAAATTGTAAAGTTTAAGAAGTTGTCTCCATCCTTTGCTGGAAGTACTAATCCATTGGAGGCTGAGAAGTGGCTCACTGAAATTCAAAAGGCATTCTCAGTTTTGAATTGCACTGATGATGAAAAGATTAAGTTCGCAGTATACATGCTCCAGGGTGATGCATATGATTGGTGGTTGATGGTGCAACGCCAATATGAAAATGACACGAATCCTTTTACTTGGGAGATATTTGTTGCAGCTTTCAATGACAAATATTTTCCACAAAGCATCTGCCAGCAGAAGGAGTCAGAATTCATAAAATTGGTGTAAGGAAATCAAACAGTGGTAGAATACGAGCTGAATTTGCTCGTCTGGCTAAATTTGCTCCAGACTTAGTGGCAACAGAAGCGAGGAGGGCAAGATGCTTTGAGGAAGGACTTAAGCCACAAATCAAACAAACATTGATACCCGTTGAACTCTCCACTTACCGAGAAGTGGTCAACAAGTCATTGTTGGTAGAAAGGACACAACTTATAAGTAAGGAAGAGTACAAAACTCCGCAAGCTAATCATGAGTACAAAGGTGGAAATTCTAAAGGTTGGAGTAATAGTGGACTAAAGAGAAGAAGTGACCAAAAGAGTAGCCAAAATCAAAACAAACAACAAAAGAAGACTTGTCCTAAATGTGGCAAAGAGCACCTTAGAAAATGTTTACAAGGCAAGGGCGTGTGCTATAACTATGGAAAGCCAGGTTATTTTGCTAAGGATTGCAAGGAGGAAAAGAAGACTATGAAGGCACGAATTTACACAATGTCTATGAAGGAGGGTAATGATGCATCGACAGTTGTATCAGGTAACTAATAATTCAAGTTGAGGATTTTTATCATTTAATATGATTAAACTGCATGTGAATATACTTTATCTTGTAGGAGATGTACTTGCATGTAACAAGTTGGCTACTACCTTGTTCGACTCTGGGGCTACTCATTCCTTTGTTAGTCCTACTTTTGTTGAGAAATTGAATGGCATACTTTCACCTATGCCAATCTCTTTTAGTGTGTCTACACCATCAGGAGTTGTAATGAATTCGGATCATGTTTTGAAAAATTGTCCAATAGTAGTGAACGGGAAATTATTGTCAGGAGACCTTATTATGTTGGACATCCAAGATATTGATGTTATACTTGGAATGGACTAGCTATCCAAATATCATGCTTCTATTGACTGCCACAACAAAAAGGTAATATTTGAGCCCCCTAATAATCGTAGCTTTTGTTTTGTTGGGAGCAAAGTGAAACCCTCTATTTCGATTATATTAGCGATGAAAGTCCGAAAAATGTTGAATAAAGGTTGTATAGCTTATATAGCTTCAGTGATTGAGGTGCCTAAGGTACAATCGAGTATTGAACAAATTTCGATTGTTCAAGAATACCCATATGTATTTCCGGATGATCTCCCTGGCTTGCCACCTGAAAGAGAGATCGAGTTTGTCATTGACTTGGTCCCTGGAACGGCTCCAGTGTCTAAAGCACCTTATCGCATGGCACCTGCTGAACTTAAAGAATTGAAGGAGCAACTCCAAGATCTCATGGATAAGGGGTTCATACGACCTAGCTTTTCACCATGGGGTGCTCCTATTTTGTTTGTGAAGAAGAAAGATGGCTCTATGAGGCTGTGTGTAGACTATAGAGAGTTGAACAAGGTGACAGTGAGAAATAAATATCCACTGCTGAGGATTGATGACCTGTTTGATCAGCTTTGTGGTGCCTCCTATTTCTCAAAAATTGATTTGAGATCTGGCTACTATCAATTGAGGATTAGAGAAGAAGACATGCCAAAGACTGCATTTTGTACTAGATATGGACATTATGAGTTTCTTGTGATGCCGTTTGGCTTGACTAATGCCCCTGCAGCCTTTATGGATTTGATGAATCGGGTATTTAAGGCGTACTTGGTTCAATTTGTTATTGTTTTCATTGATGACATTTTGATCTACTCACGGTCAAAGGAGGAACATGAAAGGCATTTGAGGATAGTACTTCAGATACTCAGGGAAAAGAAACTTCTTTGCCAAATTTAAGAAATGTGAGTTTTGGTTGGATCAAATGCAATTCTTGGGGCATATTGTATCAAAAGAAGGCATTGCAGTTGATCCTAGTAAGATTGAAGCAGTTCAAAATTGGGCAACACCGGTCAATGTTGGTGAAGTTCGTAGCTTTCTTGGGTTAGCCGGCTACTATTGGAGGTTTGTTGAGGGAATTTCCAAAATTGCCTCACCTTTGACCCAGTTGGCTAGAAAAAATATGAAATTTCATTGGAACTCAGACTGTGAGAGAAGTTTTCAAGAGTTAAAGAACAGGTTGACATCTGCTCCTATTTTGACAGTCCCACAAGGTAATAAAGGATTTGTCATTTATAATGATGCTTCAATGAAAGGGCTTGGTTGTGTTTTAATGCAGCATGGCAAGGTAATTACCTATGCCTCAACGCAGCTAAAAGAGTATGAGAAGAATTATCCTGTTCATGACCTTAAGTTAGCTGCAGTTGTTTTTGCATTGAAGATTTGGAGGGGTTATTTGTATGGGGTGAAGTGTGAAATCTACACTGACCATAAAAGTCTCAAATATTTCTTCACATAGAAAGAGCTAAACATGAGACAACGTCGATGGTTGGAGCTTGTAAAGGATAATGATTGTGTAATAAATTATCATCCAGGGAAGGCTAATGTAGTTGCTGATGCACTTAGTAGAAAGAGCCAAGGGTCAGTATCCACCTTGCAAGTTGTCCAGAAGCCATTGTTAATGGACCTTCAAAAGCTAGAATTGGAGATTGTTCGTCAAGGTGAATTAGGCTACTTTGCCAATCTAACTTTAAAACCGACACTGCTAGAGAGAATTAAGTCTTTGCAGCCTGAAGATTCTCTTATATTGAAGTTTCAAACTGAGTTGGCTGAGGGAAAATGTTCTGATTTTATTATCACAGATGATGGAGTCCTTTGATATGACGGTAGACTTGTTGTCCCTGATAATAGAGAGTTGAAGAAAGAAATTTTGAGAGAAGCCCACAATACTTCATATTCAATTCACCCTGGGAGTACGAAGATGTATCAAGATTTGCGAAAACACTTTTGGTGGATAGGCATGAAGCTTGATGTGGCAGATTTTGTTCAGCGTCGTCTTACTTGTCAACAAGTTAAGGCTGAACATCAAAGATCTTCGGGCCTTTTGCAACCCCTCATGATTCCAGCGTGGAAATGGGAACGAGTTGGCATGGATTTTCTGCTTGGCTTGCCCAAGACAAGGAATGGGTATAATTCCATTTGGGTGATTGTAGATCGACTTACCAAGTCAGCACACTTCTTACCAGTAATGACTACTTATAAAATGGAGAAGTACGCGGCACTGTATGTGGCAGAAATTGTTAGACTTCATGGGATTCCCGTATCCATTGTATCTGATCGTGACCTAAAATTTACTTCTTCATTTTGGAAGAGTCTGCACAAGGCGATGGGTACACAGTTGAACTTTAGTATAGCTTTTCATCCCCAGACAGATGGACAATCAGAGAGAACGATCTAGACTATAGAAGATATGTTAAGAGCATGTATTATTGACTTTCCAGGTACTTGGGAGGAATTGCTTCCTTTGGTTGAATTTGCCTACAATAATAGCTATCAGGCTACAATTGGCATGGCACCATATGAAGCATTATATGGGAGAAAATGTAGATCACCAGTACATTGCGATGAGGTCAGAGAAAGAAAAGTACTAGGTCCTGATATTGTTTGGGAGACAGCTGAGAAGGTAGAGAAAATCAAGCAAAGGATGAAAGTAGCTCAGAGTAGGCAAAAGAGCTATGCAGATAAGAGGAGGAAGCCATTGGAATTTGTAGATGGTGATAAAGTTTTTTTTGAAAGTGGCACCCATGAAAGGCGTTATGAGATTTGGAAAGAAAAGAAAGTTGAGTCCTCATTATGTGGGACCCTTCGAGATACTTGACAGAGTCGGTGACTTGGCCTACCATATTGCATTGCCACCAGCATTATCAGGGGTACATAATGTCTTCCATGTCTCGATGCTAAGAAAGTACATCTCAGATACTTCAGATGTTCTTAGTTATGACTCATTAGATCTCCGTAATGATTTAACTTATGAAGAATAACCTGTAAAAATTCAAGAGAGGACACTACTTGGGAGGAATAAGAAACTGGCATTGGTTAAAGTCCTTTGGAGGAATCATGCTATCGAGGAAGCTACTTGGGAGCGCGAGGATGATATGCGCGACAAGTATCCTCATCTTTTTGGTGAGCTTCAATTTCGAGGACAAAATTTCTTTTTAGTGGGGAAGAAAGTGTAACGCCGTGCTTACTTTTCCTCATCACGTGAATTTATTTAATTTTAATATGCTGTCAAAATTTATTATTTTGACTATATTTATCATTGTTAATGAATTTTACTTTCTATGATTTTTGCAGTGGAAGGACTTAGAAGCTGTAATGATCAATGTGTCTAAAATGAATCCTATTTATGAGCAATTGTGTTCTTGAGTATATATTAATGCACATTGTTTACTATGTATTTAACTGCATATGTCATTTTAGGAGGGACTTGGAGAGAAATAAACTAGATTTGGACTTAATTAAATAAACAAGACTATTATTGGGAGACTATATTGTTCAAAATCAAAAGTTTAGCCAAGAACCCTTTTAAGCTCATTCTTAACCCTTGCCTCCATTTTCATTCATGAAGAATTGATTCATCCATATTCTTCAATTAGCTCTCTCTACCAATCTAAGGCAAGTAATGAATCTTTTCATTTACCCTGCAATGTTAGTGCCTAGTTTGTAGGTGGCTTGTATCCTTTGAGAAATAGTTCAAGAAACTAGCTAGATACAAATGCATAAAGTTTATGTTATGTTTTATGTCCAAATGAATGTTGTTAGATGAGTAAAAGGGTAATATATTGGATGTAAATATTACATGTTTGAAGGAAAGCTTAAATGAATCTGGCATGTTGTTTCAGGTTCTGCCCTCCGACTTTGAACGGTCGTAACTCACAGTAGACTGTGTGTTTTTGGGTGATTCAAATTGGAAAACCACCTTCTATGAGTTTCATTTAAAACTTGAATGACATCATTTGGAGGTCTATAGAAGTTTTTATGGTACTTTTTGTACAACATGCCAGTTATACCCGAGAATAAGTTTGGCACGTCAAATGATACTTTTATGAGCTCTTTTGTGTGTGATAAACCTTTTGTGGGATAATCTTTATGGTTTGGAACTTAGATGCATGTTGAAAGATAAAAGGATGAGTTAATTTTCTTTATGTAAATAAAGTGTTTGATAAAATGCTAGATGAAACCATTTATGCAATGAATGAAGATGATGAAAAGTAGTTGTGTCTCAACAATAGCTTAAATTTAAGAACAATTTGGCATGTGTAATTAAAGTATGAGATTGTAAGTAAGTATGTGAAATTGTTAATTAAGGCATGACAATAGTATTTGCTTATGAGAGCTAAATCTTAGTTGCTTCAAAGTAAGCTAAGATGTAATCATCACATGAATTTTTTTAAGTCAAATGAATGACATGAGAACTTTGTGTCTCACTTATTAAATGATTATACTAGGATTCATGGCACATTGATCTTGAAAGCAGTTAAAGGCCTTCCACTCTCCAAAAGTAAATATCTTAAAGATTTGAGGTAAGTAAACTCCACCCTAATGATATGTTGAAGGATGACTATAGGTAATGTGCTATATTGTTAGCTTGTTGATGAATGATTAATTGTTAAATGTGAAAGTTATGGAATGATGCATACATTGTTGGATATATGCCTATTCATGTCATGTCATGTCATTTCATCATGTAACATGCATGGTCATGATTTCAAAGATGAATGTTTTGCTATGAAGGTTGAAAGTATTTATAAAATTATGTATCCCAAAGTTTTGAAAAAAAAAGAAGAGGAATGGATGTATCTCTATATCATGAAAGAATGTGAGTCGGAAATGGGGCACGGTGGACCGGCGTACCCGACCTTGTCGCCTTGGGCGGCATTGAACGAATGTTGCCACTTTGGTGGTGTTAAAAGTAATGTTACTGCTTTGGCGGTATTGAATGAAATGGTTAGCGCTTCGGTGGTACTACTAGTAGAATTGAATTTGGTTCCAAATAAGAATGGCTCACTGCATTTTGATTGGTTGGATGATACATCAAGTGAGCTCGCGATGAAAATGAAGTTTCTAGAATCGAAATTGAAAGTTTTCCAAGAAAACAAAC
>CAVNYN010271467.1:0-18888 GCA_963692815.1 Nyctanthes arbor-tristis
AAAGGACACGACGAAGTGTCTGATGAAAAATCAACTGAAGATGATTGGTGTGATGACTTACAATACGAGGAGGTATTCTATGAAGAATCGTCTTGGGAAGCATTGGAGAAGTTAGAATCCCACTTAGAGAATATAGGAGAAAAGCTACTTGAGCAGGATGATGAGTCATCTTGGTTAACATCAGAAGGGGGTTGTTTGGGGAAATGAAGAGACATTTTGGAGGATAACAAAGATAGGGGAGCTGCCAGAATTAGAAGAGATAGAAGACGAGCGGCAGGAGAAAGAAGAAGATCAATTTCTTGAAATCGGGCATAGCGCTATTGAAATTGAAGGTACACAAGAGTCAAGTGATAATGAAAATACTAAAAAAATTAGAAATACTCAAGGAGGGAATCAAGTATGACAAATCGAGAAAGTCAAAAATGAGAGAGTCCGTTGAGCTTGAACAAAAAGACAATGAAAGAGTTGGGGCCGCCAAGAATCAAGAAGTCGGCACTGAAGGGAGAATTGAAGAAGTCATCATCGACTTCCTGAAGGTTCTAAAATTTTAGAGAAGCATCACAACCAGCCTAGATGAATCAAGAAATGGCAACCAATATTTTCTTGAAAATTCTGGAGCAGCAAGTTGCATAAGAAAATGAGAATAAAATATAGCAAGTTGCAAGAAAAAGGAAGCAGCCAAGAAGGAACGCAGCCGACATGCATGGAGTTTTCTAGAGACAAGACCACCGCCATTCATTGTCTATAAATACCAGATCCAGCCGTGCATTTGAGTAGTGTGAGTGAAAGAGTGGAGTGATGAGTGTTTAGTTAGCGGGCATGAGGTGTGACTAAGAATTGAGCACGAGTGTTGTGTGCTCAAGTGATTGGAGAAATAGTGGTGAGAGAAATAAGCAAGTTGGTCATTTTAGTGTGTTCATTAAGTGTCTTATTATAAAATAATCTGTGAGTATAAATAAAAGGCATTTCTTTGGTGTATCATAAACTCAACAATTATATCAAAAGGAAATCCAACACAAAGTAAATAAATAAATCAATGATAATAATGTTCGAAAAACTCACAGGACGGATTTTGCACATTTTTAGGACGGTGCAATCGTATTGGTAATTCCCATTTTTTACCTTTGATCTATTCCAAATTTTTGGAAATTGAATTTTGGGTTTACTAAGTATGATTCTTCCAACTCCTATTCAAGTTTGAAACTTGATGACTAAACTCCCTTGAATTGAGTGTCCTATAATTTTTGTACGAGTTCCACCATTACTTGCTTAATCGTCTTCGCTCTCAAGATTGTAACTAATCATTCCGACACTTGAGTCGGGTCTTGTGTAGTTGTATTTTCTCTAACATCATCAATCAGTAGAATAGTGAAATTAAATGTGACTGACGGTCAAGCTAATAGAATGTGAAATTTTGAATAAATTGTGCCTATTTTTTATAGTTTGGGGCTTGAGCTCTGCTCGTCTAGGTTGAAAGAATGAGGACTTCAGTGCAAATGAATGTAAAGGCTGGGACCTTTTTCGTAATTTACCCTTGGAAAATTACCCAAAATAAACTCTCGTTAGACTGGCAGCTATGCTGTTCATCGGCGAAGTTCACCTGATTTACTGATCGCAACCATCGATTCAGTCGCCGGCGGGTGACAATGGATAATTCCGATGCCTATGGATCGTCAACGGCCGCTCCGACGTGGCAGTACTTCCTCGAACGCATGCGCCATCCCTCCGCCGCTGATTTTGTCAAAGCCATTAAAAGGTAATTACTTCTGTTGGTAGCTTACAGATTATTGGTATTGTCATTTGATTCATAGTAGAGTTGATGATAATGAATGAATATCATTATTCTAATGAATGACATCCTTAGTTTTTGGTGACGAATTTGAGTCTTTCATTTTTAAGTAGTGGCCAAGGCCCAAAGGATATATAATATATAATATAAAAAGCAATTGTCTTCATGTTATGATATAAAGATACATTATACGCGAGAATAGTATTAAAGATACTAATTGTTTTTTCTAAACGTTTAGATTAGTTTCAGTTGGCTCTGGAAGGATATGTGTGCATCATAAACTCAAATTTCTGCCTTTTTATTTGTGATTATTATATCTTATTCAGTTCAACTGTAAATCGGTGCATCTTGTATGCTGAAGCTTGAAATAATATATTTTTTAATTATTTTCTTTTTTCGTTCAATTGAAATGAGCCCCAGGAACATAAAGCTTTTTGTTTGTGCTGAATATTTAAATTGTTTTCACTTAGCTTTAGAAGTAAACATGTGCTTTGTAACATCATTTTGTATCTTATTTGGGATTATGTTATCTTGTTAAATAGTAAGTCACCTGTAAATGCAGGTATCAACTATGCTAACACTTAACAAGTAGGTTGTCGTGATTTTTACATTAAATTGAAATGAGCAGGGGAATTGAAAGCTTGACTGCTTCCAATTAGTCTTTAACCGTCTAGTGCAAGTTCATGATGCAAAAACTTTTACCATGTATTTAAGTTCACATTAAAATCTTTTGATTTATTTCAAAATTTCAATACATAATCATCTTCTTCACATGCTAGTTGCAAAGTATTAAAAAAATATATTTACTAATAATTTCTGTTTAAGGATGAAATGAAGCTTTTGGTGCTATTGCTAATCAACTATCCATTTTGGAATGCAGTACATAATTAATTAATATTGTGAAATTACATTCTTTATTTTTTTTATTACTCGAAATCACACTATAAATATTTGATTCTTGTTATTTGCAGTTTTATAGTGTCATTTTTGAACAATACTCCAGACGCAGAAAGGGACAGCGCAGCTGTGCAGGAGTTCCTTGGCAATATGGAAGCAGCATTTAGGTCACATTCTCTTTGGGCTGGATGTTCAGAGGAGGAGTTGGAGAGTGCTGGTGAAGTGAGTTTCAGTAGTTTTTAAGTTATTAGATCTTTTAGTTCAAGTCTCAGTAAACAGGCTACTATGATATTAGGAAAGGAATGGAAGGGGCGTCATGATGATAATCTCAGTGCTCTGCCTCTAACATTTTTTGATGTTCCAACAAGCTGGAAGAAACAAAGAATAGAATAGATTACTAATTTAGTTAGAATGCCTTATTTGGAAATCTGTTCTAGAGATAGGGAATGTAGCTATCTTATTCACCTATACCTGGTCTTGTTTTGTTTTGTTTTTGTTGAACTTTTGAACTTAAGGTGTTTATAAGTGGTTAGAATTTCACATGCAGATGCTAGGAATTGTGATACGATTTACCTTCATGAACTAGACTAGGTTTCATAAATTCTCTGCACAAGAATTCTTACATAGTATCCTGTCTCCCACTCTCCCTACATTGCCCCCGTTCACAAACCATTTCTATTTAAAAATAAAAATGGTTTTTATGAAAATAAATGGGGGAGATTTGTGTAGTACAGATGGGTTCCATAAAATCTATGAATGTGATTGGTTTGACCAGATTTTAAAAAGCAGCTTCAATTCTAAAATAGAAATGGTATGTGAACATGATAATTATCACAAGTTTGTGCGAGTACCTAGATCTGCATTCATCCCTCTGTCTATATTACAATCTATTGCCAAAGATTTTATCTTTTAATTTCCATGTTTTGATGATCATAATCATAATCTAGCAAAGGTATCGAGTTATTAAAAATTGCAGTTGTTGGCAAATAACTTGAAGCTGCATTATGATTCTCGATTCGTACATCTAGCTTGAGCATTTGCCTAGGCATTTCCGGTCTCTCTGTCTGATTAATGGAAACTCAATAGTAAATTCTACTTTTTGAATATGATGATAGATGGAGGCTACAGATACTCTTGAGCAACTTGAATTGGCTTAGCCTCTATTCGCTCAGAGCTAGTCTGAGCGAGTGTATATAACAGTGAAGGGCAATGGAACAACAATTAGAATTGTAAGACGGGAAGATAAAGGGGAGAAGAAGTAAATAAAAGGGGAAAGGAAGAGAGGGGGGTGGGAGATTAGGGAGAGAAAGCTATTCATATTCATTGATCAAAGTCTATCTAATACAAAAGCTTAACCCTTTCATATGTAAGGTTTAACTAGTCCTAACTAAGGTACGACACGGAATAAAAGAAGTAACATGAAGTACTAGATAATCACTTTCTTCCTCTTTTGAAATGTACTAGATAATCTTTGTAAATAAATAATAACTGTTTTTCCTAGCATAGCGTATAAATGAATCAAGTTTTTCAATCTTGGCTCTAGAAAACCCTGTTGAGCTCCCTATCCAGATAAATATTCACGTTTTTGCACCCAAATGCTGAATAACACGCTGTTAAGCAGTGAACTTAGGAAGGATACTACCCCCTGTTGTGATCCCTCTCTATGGTCAGTGTGGTAGAAGTTTTTCTTTTCGTCAATAATAATTTTCTTAGTCATTTTTCTGGGTCTCTTAATTTTTCATAGATTTACAAAACTTCATTTTAAATAGGTGTCAATAACAAAGAGATTTTTTTTCTTTATCGTATAACAAATTTTGCTGAATTTAAAAATATCTGCGTCATTATGCAAAATTATTCCTTTATTTTACTGACTGGATAATAATGTATCTTAATTTGTTAAGGGCTTTATGTTCGTTTATCTTCTTCCATTTACAGGGCCTGGAAAAATATGTTATGACAAAGTTATTTACACGTGTATTTGCTGCAATTCCAGAAGACGAGGAAGGTGACAAGCAACTTCATGAAAAAATGGCTTTGATTCAACAATTCATCAGGCCAGAAAACTTGGATATCAAGCCGACCTTTCATAATGAAACAGCGTGGTTGGTGAGTAAACAAATGAAGTGGTTTTTGCTAGGACATTGAATTCTTCCCCAGTTGAGTTTCTTTTACTGGAAATTAAAATTTGTAACAGTGGTGAGTAAACAAATTAACTTGAAGTGGTTTTTGCTAGCACATTGAATTCTTCCCCAGTTGAGTTTCTTTTACTGGAAATTAAAATTTGTAACAGCCATAATAACAGAGTGTGCTGCTTATGGGTAGTTACATATTCAGGATTATGTATTCACAGAATATATATATATATATATATATATATATATATATATATATATGTATATTCTGTGAAAGGAGTTGTGATTGTTTATATACTTTTCCTCTACTTTCTTCTTTAGAAATCACACATTAATTAGTATATTGACAAATAGGAAGAGACCTGTAGCTGTTAGCCTGTACTTTGCTAAATATACCAGATGTCACGTTGTCTTGTAAATTCTGTGTTCTTTCATGAGCATATTAAATACCCTCGGATTTTGCTCAACTTCCTGAAGATCTTTAAATTCCCTACCAATTTAATCAAACGTAAGAATGTAAAGAAATGAACTTGATTTCTGGAGATTGAATATCAACTATATCTTTTAACTGAAACATCATGTCAGGTTATTTGAACATTTACACATTTCCTTCTTCCTTGTCTTAATGAATTATGTTGAAGAGGTTGACTTTTTATGATCCGGGGGTGCTATCTGGGATAAGTTCTTAAAAGAAGATGCGTTTGTACAAGAATACATGTATCATGATGTCACTAAAATTCTTTCGTGTGAAACCTCCTTGTTTTCATTCAATTTTCTACCATCAAGAAACAACCAATAACAATTAACTAGACATGATCCCATTGATTATTAGAAATGCAAACCAAGCTCCTTAGCTGTGATATGTTAGGACATGATAAGGGTTTAAGAGAAACAAATTTAAGGTATTTGCCACACGAGCTTGAATATTACTATGATTAGTTTCCCTTGGATATTAGGCTTTCCGCTCTGGTCGATCAAATTAATCTTTTTGTGCACTAGGTTTTCTAAAATTATTGGCAGAAGTATCCAATGAGTTAGATGAAGTGCTCTATTTGATGACTTGTGTACAGTTTATGGCTTCAAGACTTGTAGTTGAAACTTTGATGGATATTTCAACAGAACCTTTGAAGAGGTTAAATCGTAGAAAGCTTGTTGGATTTTATGTCTTTGGCTGGGATTTCCATGAGATGTCTTTGGCAGGGTTTTCTATCAGATCTTATTCCTTAGATGCTAGATCCTACTTTAAACATGTGTAAATGTACTTGTTTGTTTGATTCTCATTTTACATTTACATTATAATTTCGCCTACCACTGATTTGACAATTACTCAACTATAACCACACATAATTTCAAACTTACGTTAAATTTCCACAACTCATTTCACCTCATTATAATTCTTTCCAATAAATATAATGAGAATCGAACAACCACGTAATCTTAAATGTAATGTTTAGTAAAATTGCATACAGTGAGAGATAAGGTTGGTAATGGACACATTTTGTATAATTGATTCGTCCATCTCACTGTAACAGGAATGATACACCTTTAGCCTGATAGATGGTTCAGTGGGAAGTCTAACCACATTTCGGTACTTATACTGTGGCAGCTTGCGCAGAAAGAGCTACAAAAGACTAATATGTACAAAGCACCAAGGGATAAACTTAACTGCATCCTCAATTGTTGCAAGGTTATCAATAACCTACTGATCAATGCCTCCAGTGCAGCCAATGAAGAGCATCCTGGAGCAGATGAATTTCTCCCCGTTCTAATATATGTCACGATAAAGGTAATTCTGCTTGAATGCCATATGATTAGATAATAACTCCTTTGTTCCCCATTTATTGGTTTTTATCTGGTTTGCATTGCTGTTATCAAAACATTTTCTCTGTGTCTAGTGACACTGCCATAACACTGTGTGATAAGAAACAATGCCTCATTTCCTTTTTCAGTTGAATTCTTTGAGTTATTTCTTAGATCAATTTTCGTCATTCTGTCTTTTTGCAATTCCATTTCTATGGCATATTGTTGACAGTGGAGTTTATCAAAAATATTTACTAGTTTCATGTTCATCTTAGGGCTTAGACTAATTTGCGTAAATGGACCCTACTGATTGGTATAGATGCGGAATTGAACCTCAAAAGTTTCCAACCAGGCATTTCAATAACGCAACACTGTTCATATGTAAAAGGATCTCCGAGTCCAATTATGTTCATTTGATCGTCAGATTCACAATTGC
Source organism: Nyctanthes arbor-tristis (assembly GCA_963692815.1). Classification (NCBI taxonomy): domain Eukaryota; kingdom Viridiplantae; phylum Streptophyta; class Magnoliopsida; order Lamiales; family Oleaceae; genus Nyctanthes; species Nyctanthes arbor-tristis. The sequence goes on from CAVNYN010271467.1 coordinate 7,055, forward strand.
TAAAATGACTAAAATTCTCATATCATTTCTAAAAAAAGAAAAATAAATAAATATAACAGAAAAGTTAGCTTCTTCTTCCTCAACGCCATCCACTGCCAACAACCACCATCACTACGCACAACCACCCTTTCGTCTGGACCTGCTACTAAATGGTCTCATCTCAAACACCCATCTCCTTCTTCGCATCCCAAAATCCCATCGCAATGAGGTAGTCTTGGAAATTCTTGATGAGCCGAGCTCGGGTTGCCGGGTCCATGTGTTCAAATTAGCTATTCACTGTGCTCTAACCCTGTGATACTGTGCACTGTTTACAACATAGCCATTTGTTCAATGCTAAATAAGATTCAAGTTTAGGAGCTGGGACACTTGTCTCTTGCAAATTGACAGTTTATCTAAAGCATTCTGGTTGCCGACATTCTAGAGAGGAGCCAGAGGCAAACGTAAATTCAAGAACTATATATGCACCACACCAGCAATTGTGCAATGAAGGAGATCAATAAGAAAATAAAAGTGCACGTATTATTGTGCTTTGGCAAAAAATTCCATAAAGAAAATGCATTTGACTCTAAAACTTAGGCTGAATATCCTTTCCTCTCCAACCTATCAAGACCCTTTCCATACTCTCAACATATCAAGAAACTCCAAATCACTTGTGTTCTGCCTTCTGGACATGCCTCCAATGTTACTACACCATTTATTCTATATGGATATTCACCAGCAGGAGTGATAGCCAATGCATTATGATGGCATACCTTGCAGTTTACAGAGTACAAGTATTGTGCACCCCTTTGCAAGAGTCAGAACCGATTCCTTGGTCCTACAGTATCATGGTGAGCTTAACTCTTCATCTTACTTCCCATATCATGTATACTGACATCTAACACTATCAGCGGCTCCTTAGCATTTAACGTAGTCTTGGAAGCCTCCATAGAATTCGAGTCAGTCAGCTTTTTGACGGGCATTACTCATTAGGCTAAATCCTTATGTTAAACCCATTCAACTGTCAATATGAAAGGACTAAAGCAATACTGCTTTTTGTTTAGTGTATCTACTGAAAAGCAAAAGGTAAAGCCAGACTATCAAGCTTAACTCTTCATCTTTTAGGTGTTTGCTTGAGTAGAGCCAGAATGCAGATGTTATTTTCTCTATGCATGTGCGGGTTTTCATTTCTTCAACATTGATTCGTGTACTGATGACAGCTGCACATAATCTGTTTTATTTAGTCTGCATTGTTGTTTTTTTATGTTCTGATATTAATTTGTTGGCTTAAACAGGCAAACCCTCCGCAGTTGCATTCCAACTTATCGTATATACAACGATACAGGCGACAAAATCGCCTGGTAGCAGAATCAGCCTATTATTTCACGAACATGCTTTCTGTAGAGTCTTTCATCATGAATATCAATGCACAGGCTCTTTCAATGGACGAAAGCGAGTTTGAAAAGAATATGGAATCTGCTCAAGTACTCCTTTATGACCTTTCTGAAAGTTCAGACAATGTGCCAAGCCAAAATGATCAAAGCATTGGACATGCTCCTAGGTCGCATCTGGTGGAACCCAAACAACCTTTGAATTCTGGGAAGCATCAGGGCTCAACAGCGGCTGCTCGGTTCACAGTTGGCTCGTCTGAAACAGATCCAAGAATGAAGACCCAAACTTGAAACATCAATTATCGTTGAGTAAAGTTCCATCAATCTCAGATTTGGAAAATAAAGGTGCTAATATGCTTATGAAGGAAGAAGAAGTAGACCATCTCTTTAAGAATTTCCCATACTTGTATACACATGCTGGTGATCTGACAGTTTCTGACGTAGAAGATCTGCTAAACAATTATAAGCAACTTGTATTCAAATACGTTTGTCTTGCCAAAGGGTTGGGTGTTGAAACTGCAGCTCCATTGTCAGAATCACAAGCTCGAAAGGATGATCAGACTGAAATCGTGAAGGAATCAGAAGACACCGAGCAAGCCATATCTCAGGATGAAATGCACAAGGACCTGACTACACTAACTGCCAATTTAGGCGAACTGTCACATTCCGAGCTGGAAAATTCCGAACCAAAGTTGCAGGACGAAAATTTGGGGTCAAAACTACCAGAAGAATCTGGTGTCCAAGCTCAAGGTGAGGAAGGGGAACAGAATCCTCAATCATTACTCTTATGATGACCCATGTGGATTACGTTCTCATGGTCGTGAAACAGACCGGATAATATCGGATTGTATTCGAAGACACAAAGACACAGTGTACTTTTATTTAGTACAACGTATCAAACATGTCTGTTTCGGGAGCTCACTGCCACTTCTTGGTCGCTGTTGTAGTTTATTTATTTATCTGTCAATTCTTTTCAGAAAGGAGTATAAAAAGGATACAGTAAGACGTGTAATCAATGATAAGTTGACAAATTTTGAACGCTTACTAGGGAAGTGGGAATACATGATATTTACTAGTTCCAGTCTCTCACCATACGTCTGAATATTTACTAGTGTTCTAATGATTTCCTGTCACGTGCGCGTTTGGTGGTATTAGTGGGAGATCAATTTCAAGATGTTTACTGTCAAATTCTATTGGGTTTTGTCTATTAGGATTTTCTGGCTTTGGGTAATTAATGCATCTGTCAAACAGTAATACTACTAAATAGGAAAGGGTTAAGCTCAATGTTTATTGCTTTAGTAATTGTTGGTGCCTGGTAGGGGAACGTCTATGTTGAGTTTGGCATTTTTGTAATTAATGATGATCTTAAATGTCTCTCGTTTTGGACGGTTTTAAGGTATTGTTGGAATTTGTATAATTGGAAAATGCTATGTTACCATTCAAAATATACCACATTAGGTGTCACATTACTCACATGAGATGGGACCCATCTCATTATTGAGGTGGATCTAACCCCCTCCCGTTGGAATTTGTATAATTGAAAAATACTACGTTACCATTCAAAATGTACCAGCTTACGTGTCACACTTCTCACATGAGATGAGACCCATCTCATTAATGAGGTGGATCTCACCCCCTCCATGTGAGAGGGGTCACACAGAAGGTGTTACTTTAGATGTTCATGTAGTATTACTCTTTTTAATTTATAAACACATATATGGAAATTATCCATTGCGAGTCGCTTGTATTTCTTGGAGCAAGTTGCTACCCTCTAAAATCAATCAATAGAAAATAAATAAATGTCTCTACATTGGTTGGTGGTGGCTATTAGTTATCAGGTGTGCAGAACATGTGCTCAAATAAGCCGCTGGCGCCCTGGCGCTATAGAAGTTCCATGATTGGCGCTAGCAGGAGGCAAAAATTGGTTCCTTATCTGGCAAACTAATTCGGTTCGGTTCGGTTCGATTTGGTTCACCAGTTAAGGCGGGTTTTTCCCAAAACCGGCCGGTTCGTGCGAACCGGTCGTTATTTTTTATTTTCAAAGGAAAAAAAACCCTATTGAACCGAGTCGGTTTACCGATCTGGCTTGGTTGGACTAGTTTTTTTACCCACGCCTAACTAGCGCTAAAACATGATTAAATATAGATATTTGAAAACCTTGCAATGTTCAAAGAATTAAAAAAATAGCTTATTTTGAAGGTTTTTTGTTCTCTCTTAATAATTACAGCCTTGTTTTGAACCCGAATTATACGTTAAAAGGATGTCTTCACCACTAAGATAAAGCTCCATTGTCCTTTTTACTAGCCAGTTATTTATAAGGTTAATAATTTTAAAATTTCAATTTAGGATATATTTTTTTTATACTTTCGTACATTGCATCGAAGATAAATAAAAACGCATATAATGGCGAAGGATATATGAAGATAATCAATCTTTTTTTTTCTTTTTCTTTTTTCTTTCTTGAAGGGAAATAATTAATTATCATTCATCATCGTGGTATAGGTTACATCATTAGAAAGATCTCTAACAAGCCAATCTGGAATCTCTCGGAACAAGCAAGAGGTAGAACTAGAGATAGCCTTCCTAGCTAAGGTGTGTGCCACAATATTAACTTGCCGCTTAACAAACTTAACATCAAACCAATGCCTATTGTTGAAAAATGAGTCACTTAGACCTACGTAGTTAATTATCTGATTAATAAATAGTCAATGTAAATTCTGTATCCATACAGCAAAGAACACATATAATTAAATGTGGCACAGATAGTAATAAATTAATTCGCAATCAGTTTGATTAAGTACGACACGATATATCTAGATCGAGTCAGAGATATAATCAGTATCCTGGTTCATAAGACGTGAACAGTAACACGTAATCCAGTGTAGAAAAATAATCACAGAATCAACACCAGAATTGTTGACGCAGAAACCCAAAACGGGAAAACTGCGGGGACCTTTGCCACATGACAACTGATCCACTAACACGGGTAGAGTTTACTACAGCAAAAGATAATAAGTGGTATCACAATATACACTTAACACTCAAGGAAAACTTGTAAAAGAAACTCTCTCTTTACACCTTTTGACGTGTGACAACTCCGTTACTTGTCTTCTTTTGTTCTCACGCTCCTCCCGGAACGTACATCAAACTTTTAGAGATCTCCCGAACTCATCTTGAGATACTTGAACTCCTAAACCACTTCAACCTCGTGTGGAAAAGTCCCTTGCACTTATGTTGGTCACTTATCAATGCACTATGAAGGGTAACCAATTCAAACACAACTATTTAGAAGTGTAAGAACAATACAAGAATAAATCTCGTGGGTGGTCGGGTGTTTGCTCTCTTGTTTGCATCGAGTTCTAAGAATAATGCTTGAAAGAATGCTCGACTCATCGTATTCAACCTACAAGAGAAACACATATATAGTGTGTACTTTAAATTCGTGTACAAGACAAGAATTAAAGTTACTATATACATGTAGGAAACAAATACAAGGAAAGTAGAATGTTAATTTATCATAGTCTTAAACTTCTCTTATACAAATAGAACTTTACATGCAAAAAATTTAAGGTAACAAGTAAACAACACAACTAAGAAACATAGAACTTTACATGTATTCGAATTTTTTGATTCCTAAGCAAGTATACAAACACCGAAATACCTACTTGTTGACCAAGAATATTAAATTTGTATGGAATAAAAATATCACACGTAAACAAGTCATGCAAAATATGTAACAAAATTTTGACACTTAGATAAAAATTAAGAATGCCAATTTTACATAGCTTTTTGTATTAACAATTTCCCTTTTTAACTTTTCTAAGTTTTCGAAACTTTAGTAGCACAAATGTCAAAAATTTTGAACAAGGTAAAACAGATAAACAGTTAACCACGAATTACTTCCCCCTTAACCATTAAACTCCCCCTAAGATATATCCTCTCCCACTCAACACATAATCGTAAAATAAAACAGAGTTAAGAGAGATATATCCTGATCAGCTACTATACTTCTCCCCTTTTTTGATAAAGGAGAAAAGCCAAATGAATAATATTTTGAAAAGGGTTTTCTGACCAGTTACTGTAGTTTTTGCCTTTCTCTACTGCTTCAGATTTACTTACCGCAAAGGATAGACAGACTGCTTGATCTACCAATTAAAGCTCCAGATACTTCTGGGTAAAATGCACACAAGCAGATATATGTAATATAAAGAAATCAATTTCAGTTGAGATTATATACTGAATACTTTCCAAAATACTTGTAGAAGTTCACATCATGAAGTATTCAGTTAACAGAGCTGTTCTTAATGGAAGAATTTTTAATGAATAGATTTATTTTGCTTTATTCTTGTTGTATGGTCAATCTTGTCTCCATTTTACACCTTATGAGAACCTGACTTATTGAGCCTTATGAGTGATGCACAAGAAGACCGATCATCATCTAAACAACCTTTAATAAAGAATACAACTTTTAAGTCTTCGACTTGCTTAAGTTTTTCCATAATTTTGAGCATTGTCTTCTGAGAGTAAAGGTAGCTGCATGCACTCAAAGACTTTATTGACTGGTAGCTTTTTTCCTTACGAACTCTGTCCCTTAGACATTATTGGCCGTATGTAGTGTCAAAGAGTATAGATACTGACCATAGGTCTACATCAAAATTTATGACCCTCAATCAGTAACCCCTTATAGTGCAAAGTAGGCATGCCGTATCCTATTCATTTTTTTTCAGCAGTTTATCTTTATGGAATAAGAAGAAGATGTTTTGACTGATCTCTTCAGGATGTGTCCTCCTCTAGATATCTCAATGATATCCTGCACACATATATACAGTGATTTGATCAATATGAATATGAATAACACAAAAATCACACAAAAATGAAAAATGCAAAAATAAAACTCTTCTATTTTTTGTGAATTTTTCTCATTTTGCAATTTTTTTTTTGATTGCCCGGATGCAAATCTATTAATGCAAATATTTGAAGACTAGCAATGTTAGTGGTGATGGTAAGAAAACCTTTGAGTTGATACTCAGTTTGAACATATAGCAAAATAACCATAAAACTGTTCATCTACTTCATAAGTGATGTCGATCATGCAAAAGTGTTGAACAAGCTATTCATAGAATTTTCACTAGGCCATATGAAAGCACAGTAGCAATGGGAAGAATAAGTTACTCCCTATACTAGAAAGAGAGATAAAATTCATTCTCAAATCATTCTTTATTTTCGTTATTTTCTGATTCAAATATCAGAATCTGTTTAAGTCAGACAAGATGCATCTCTCTTCTGTTTTGCTTTCTGCTGCAGATGTTTCAGTATCATATTCTACCAGATATGTCCAGTTTCCTTACTCCCCCTTAGTCATGACCCGATCAGCTTTTTCTTTATAAGACAAAGCTTCTACAAATATACCAAACTCACAACCCTTAAGATCAAGTTGTATCAGTGAAGTTAATTTGAGAGTTTAAAGGGTAAAACATTGAAGAAATTAAAACATTGAAATGCACATGATTTTTTTTTTAAATTATGCAAACACAAATAAAGCATAAGTAAATTGAACATCATCATGTGCTAAGTCTTGTGATTAATAGGGTATACAAGCTCAATAGAAACTAACTTATTTTTATAAGTTTTCGAATCATCATTTTTAACCCAAGCTCATTTTCCTTTCAAATTAGCCCTATTCTTGGACTTGTTTTCACCAATAGGAATGATATTTTTACTTTTATGTTGCTTGTTTAAAAATCTATGACAATTAGATTTTTTATGTCCTTTAATCCCACAATAAAAATAAATAAGCACATAATTTAGAAAATAAAAATAATGTTTCCCATGGTGATTTCTAGTCATATTCACAAATTTTGAAGATTTAAACTTCACATGACAATAATGATTACAACAAGAATAAGTATGAGATGAGTGGTGCTTACCTGAAGTCTTATGTGGTTAAGATGTATAAGACTTTCTTCTTCCAAATTGACTTCTTCTCATCTCAGTTTGACTTGCTTCATGATATCTAGTTCCAGGTACTATATGTCTTCTCGTCACATTTCGAACTCCAATGTTAGATCTACGTTTCTAGTTTTGGTTCAGTTTTTTGGTCTGTGTAGATGTCTACTATGCCTTTAGTTGCACCCGATGTGTCTGGTTCAAGGTCCTGAAGACGTGTCCTGGAGATAGTTTTATTAGGTAAAACCTGTGTTTGATGTACAATTGTAGTACATTTAGATTTTCCATGTGTCAGTTGAGACTTGGTCCTGGTTGTAGGCATAGCAGTAGAAATAGAAGCACTTTTGATTGACGACTTGACCGATTTATTTGAAGGAGTTTGATTAGAGTTCTGAACTAATCTGTCAGATATAGCAGGTTGGTATCTGGTATTTTGCTGTTGCTGCTTTCGTAGACTGTTCTTCTAGATAGTCTTGTTCGAAGAGGGTCTAGAGGTATTCTGCTTGGCTCCAGAATTTTGTTTTTATCCTACAGGTTCTTTTTGCAAGTTTTCCCCTGATGATTTCATAGAAATTGTCTGTTGGATAGTTTTGCCTTTTTCTTCATATTCTAGTCTAGATCTGTCTCCTGAAGGCCTTCCATAACTGAGAACTTTATTCAGTCTTGCAGCTCCAGTGGTAAGTTCTTTGACTCTTTCCTTTGAATTATTCAAGTTCTCATTGAGTTTGTTCAGTTGATCCTCTTTTTCTTGTAATAATCTTTGGATAGTCAATATTGTTTGTTCACTTCCATCTTTCTCATCTCTCGGAGTCAAGGCAATAGATTCAAGAGTCGCAACTTTATCCTGTTTAGCTGCCAATTCTTTTCTCATAGTAATATAGGCTAAACGACTATCAGTATGTCCTTCAGATTCCAGATTTTGAGAGCCTGACTGAGTTGAGCAGGATGTATCTGGATCATCTGTTGCATGGACACTTTGTGCAACAATGTTCTTGACAGAGTTATATCCTGATTGAATCTGAGTAGTTAACATAATTACTTGATTATTTGAGATATAATCATCAGTTTCAGATTCAGATATGTCCTCGTCATCCTCATATAACTTAAATCTTTCGTCTGAATGAGATTCATATATGTCCTGCTTACTTTTGTCTGAGTGGAATATATCAATTTTGTCTACTGACGGGACAGATTCTGTAGTGAAACATTTCTAAAAGTTATTTCTTGTATGAACATAAGCAGTTAAACTTTTTACCTGATGTCCGAGCCAGATGTATCCTCCTTATCTTCAGATTCTTCCTCATATTCAAATTCTTCCACCTTTCTTTTGAAAGATATTCTAGGCTTTTTGTCTTTTTCACAAGTTCAGTTCATATGTCATTAAGGATCCAACAAGCTTTTCTACTCTCATCTACTCAAGATTCTTGTTTTCCTCTAAGACTATGACTTTTGCATGGAATCTATTTGGCAAGGATCTGAGGATTTTCTTAACAACCTTTTTTTCAGAATATTTTTTTTTTGCCCAGAGCTTGTGCTTGATTGGTGATTTCATTCAACCTAGCATAGAAATCCTTGAACTCTTCACCATCCTTCATCATGGTTTCCTCAAACTCAAGAGTGAGCATTTGTAGTTTTGATGACTTGATAGCAATTGTTCCTTCATTGGCTACTTGAAGTTTATCCCAAACTTCTTTAGTTGTCTTGCAAGAAGAGATAAGTCTGAACTGCGACTGATCAATAAAAGAGAAAATAACATTCAAAGGTTTAGAATTCCAATTACTTCCTTTTAGTTTTGCTTCAGTGAATTCCGTCATAGGTTTCTCAGTAATTTGCCCATTGATAGTAATAGTAGGTGTAGTGTAAGCAGTAAGAATGGAATGCTATACTTTTACATTAATAGATTGAATGTATATCTCAATGTAAATATTCCAGAATGCATAATTTGTGCCATTAAATATAGGAAGAAGAGAAGATGCACTGCCAAAAATTCTATCCATGTCTAGGTAACTGGATCCCATTTGTGTTTAAGTGAACCCACTCTGGTAGCAATTGTTGAAAATGGATTCGCCTAGACCTATTTAGTAAATTATCTGATTAATAAATTGTCAATGTAAATTTTGTATCAATACAACAAAGAAACAAAGAACACAAATAATTAACTGTGGCACATATAGTAATAAATTAATCCGCAATTAGTCTAATTAAGTATGGCAGAATATATCTAGATCGAGTCAGAGAAATAATCAGCGTAAGCTAGGTAGGATATAGCTTGGTCCGTAAGACGTGAATAGTAACACGTAATCTAGTGCAGAAAAATAATCAGAGAATCAACACCAGAATTGTTGACGCAGAAACCCAAAAAACTGCAGGCACCCTTGCCATGGGACAACCAATCTACTAACACAGGTAGAGTTTAGTACAACAAAATATAATAAGTGATATCGCAATATAAACTTAATATTCAAAAGGAAAACTTATAAAAGAAGCTCCCTCTTTACGCTTTTTGACATGTGACAACTTTGTTGCCCGTCTTCTTCTGCTCTCGCATTCCTCCCGAAACATACATCAAGCTCCTAGAGATCTCCTGAACTCCTCTTGGGATGGTTGAACTCCTAAACCATTTCAAGCTTGTGTGGAAAATTCCCTCGTACATATGTTGGTTGCCTACTAATGTGCTATGAAGGGTAGCCAATTCAAACACAACTATTTGGAAGTGTAAAAATAATGCAAGAATAAATCTCGCGGGTGGTTGTGTGTTTGCTCTCTTGTTTGCATCGAGTTCTAAGAATAATACTTGAAAGAATGCTTGACTGGTCGTATTCAACCTACAAGAGAAACACATATATAGAGTGTGCACTTCGGATGCTTGTACAAGACAAGAATTAAAGTTACCATATATATATAGGAAAAATATACAAGGAAAGTAGAATGTTAGTTTATCATAAAATCTTAAACTTTCCTTATACAAATAGAACTTTACATGCATAAGAATTAACCTAGTTAAATAAGATAACAAGTAGACAACACAACTAGGAAACATAGAACTTTTGATTCCTAAGCAAGTGTACACATGCTGAAATACCTGCTTGTCGACTAAGAATAATAAATTTGCATGGAATAAAAATATCACAAGTAAACAAGTCATGCAAAATATGTAACAAAGTTTTGACACTTAGATAAAAATTAGGAATGCCAATTTTATGAAACTTTTTGTACTAATGCCTTTGTTAGAAAAGAAGTTTGCAATCATGCACAATCATTTCGAACTCCGTATCATTTTCATCCTTAAAGTAAACGGCATCCACGACCCCCTTCGCATCAAGCTCGACAACCGCCTTATTGAAGTCCAAACTTTGTAGACACTGAATAGCACTCTTTAACCCCAATGCTCCGGCCTCCTTAGCTGAAGACGCCCCAACCATCACTTCTATTTTGTACTCAACAAACTCTCCCATGTCACTATGTATAACCATGCCAATACCCGTCCTACCTCTAACATTCCAAGCTGCATCAACATTACATTTAATATAACTCAGTGGCGGTTTGCTCCAAGTCACCGGACTCCCTTCCTCCCTCACTACAAAGCCGAAAACCAATTGTTTCCTATCTTCCACCCAATTGTACAAAGCCGAAAACCAAGCATACACTGATTGCCTTGGACCTTGGAGTTGTTCTTTCCACAACTTAGCATTCCTGGCATTCTTTTCTCTCCAAATGACCAATCTTAATATATATATATATATAAACACTTTATGGTGGGTTTCAGTTGTTGGGGTCGCAAAGCAGATGTCCATGTCAGTGAATAAAATAATATAATTACTGTTCGCTTGTGTTAGAACGAGATTAATATCAATAGAATTATTATTATCTTTATCTCATGTAGTGGTCGGATTAAGAAATTTAAGCATGATTTTTCATTTCTGAAAGCATTCATTTGGGACATTATGTCATGGGAATCAACTTTATATTTCAGGACATGCCATTTCCACTACATTTCTCAACCAAAGAATCTATTTTCTTATTTCTAAAATAGAAATAGAAACCAACGCCGCTATTTTTTTAAAAAAAAATTTGATTTTTTCTAATTCCTACCAAGTACTTGTTACAAACTTACACGCTTAGTGTGATTCAAATAAGTGCTACAGTGGTTAAGTATTCATGTTCTAGACGGGAGGTTCCTAATTCGAATCACATCTACTACTTCTCTATTATCCTTTCCCTCCCCTATCTTCCCTTGCATAAAAAAAAAAGAAAAAAACTTACATGTTTCCTCGTTGTGACCATACTACAACAAATGTCGCCTATAAGTCGCCGCTGTAGGCAGAAATGTCATTGCTACAGACCTATTGTGATGGTTTTTTGTGGTGACGAGGTCATTAGTATAGACCTGTACCAATAGACCAATAGTGACGACATTTCGGCCTATTGCAATGACATGTATAGCAACGACTTTAATGTCGCCGCTATAAATTCTATAATTTTTGTTCATTAAATTTTTTTAAAAATAAACTTTTTTTA
>CAVNYN010271468.1:0-49096 GCA_963692815.1 Nyctanthes arbor-tristis
TGGAGAAAAATTATTGCATCAAGAATTCAGTCTCTATTAATATTGCCAGTAGCTATCATTGAGAAGCAGTTCAGTTGAAGAGATATAATTATGTTAGATATAATTATTTTTTGTGGATTAAATTTTTTTTATATAATTGTTATTTTAGTGTGATAAATTTAGGGAAATTTTGTTATTTTGATATGAAAGGAATATGAGGAATTAAAAATTTAGTGCTTTACTTGAACTAAACTTGAGAAAACAGAAAAATCAAAAACTTTATATTTTTCTTTTTCTTGACTTTTGAAAGAAGTAAACGACAAAGAGAACTAAACTTCGTATTTTATTCGATATCTAATAATGATATCAAACCAACAAATAAAATGATAAATGTTATATATAAGAAATTATTTTAAATTTTGTAATATGTTCTAATGCATTTGTTACTTTGATAATGAAATATATGTCCGTGCAACGTATAAGAGTGCAACTAGTTAGAACTATATGATAACAACCCCAAATATAATGTACTCAAAGTACCACAAATTTGAAAAACATAAGATTTAGATCGATCTTCTTTCATTAATTCATTGAATTTTTTGGTGCTTTGCAAAGATACTCCTACCAGAATAGGATAAATATTTTGTCATTTCAACCTTGAAAGTGGTTTTCTATACTTTTCCAAACTAAAAAAAATCCAGTGACTAAAAAAAGTTACTGTTCAGATAGGCAATAGTGTTTATCAACCCCAGAGAAAAGAACGATATATTATTATAGTAATTCCCCCCCCCTTTTTCTTTGCAAAAATGCAATAAGAAAATTAAAAACCATTATCAATTTGTTTAAGCAACCGACTAATCTAATCAATAAAAGGGGGCAATCTTTTATTAGTAATTTTTTGGATGTTAGTAAAGTCAATGAATCCAAAAACGCGCAGTTTGCAGTTGAAAACGACCGCAGAAAAGTCTCTTTACCTTCAAACGTTCCTCCTACAGACCCACACCTGCTTTCTCATCCATGGAACAAATAGAATTGATTCCAGAAATCCATAATCTTGAATTCCATTTTGTGGGTTTTAAACTTTAATTTCTTTCTTGAAGTTTCATTTGGACTCGTCTTCCTTTCTTGAAGTTCCATTAAAATCCATCAAGAATTCTCTGCCAGTGACTTCAATCTTCCTTATTTTCCTTTCCTTTCCAGTTCAAAAGCTAATTCTTTGATTTAGGGCTTTTTATTTTTTACTTCAAGTTCGAACTTTGAGATCCTTCCTCTTCCCTTTCCCCTGTTTACATTTGAGTTGTCTTTCAATGATTTGATTTTAACTGTCAATTCTGACATTTATTCTTTTCAAGTTTTCTTCACCCCTTCAAGTTTTTGCCAATCCAATGAACTGCTAGTTCATTACATTTAATGCATATATTTCTTGGTCAAGCCTTATTCAAAAATTTTCAATACTTTTGTCCTAGAAGATTAATTTATCAAGACTGATCAGTTGATCAGGTTTAATATTGTACTAACTTTTGCTAATATGAAGCTTTTAGTTCGTGTAATTGAAGCAAAAAATACACCGGCAATGGATCCAAATGGGTTCAGCGATCCATATGTGAAGCTACAGTTAGGAAGGCAGAGGTTTAAGACTAAAGTTGTAAAGAAGTGCTTAAGCCCATCATGGTGTGAGGAATTTACTTTCAAAGTGGATGACTTGAAAGAAGAGATTGTGATTTCTGTTTTTGATGAAGATAAGTACTTGAAAGATGATTTTATTGGATATATCAAGGTGCCCGTTAACCAGGTCTTTGAAGCCAATGATAAATCCCTCGGCACTTCTTGGTACACGTTGCAGCCAAGGAATAAGAAAGCCAAGGACAAGGACCGCGGTATGCTTATAGCTTCAGTTAATTGCAAGTTAACAAGTTCTTATATGTGAATTGTAATATTAATGAAATTTTTTATGTTCATCAAAATTGTGTTTGGATTTGATTCTCTACATTGCATTTAATAATATAGGAAAGCTTTTGTTTTAGCAGCGTCCATTATGGAAAGCTCATATTTTCTTTGACCTTCCCTCACTTTGATGTTCACCATGTACTTCCAAGAGTGTGCGCATAGTGCAAGGGAGGGAGAGATGAACGAAATTGTTTCTCAGTTGTTATTTGTGAAACTGTTGTAGATATGTGAGTTTTGCACCCTTCCAGACACTTGAAACTGTGTCTTGACATCCAAATTTTGAAGGGTCATTTCGGTCCTCGTCAACTGACTTTAGAGTTTAGACACTTAAAATGTGTCCGGGCATATGAATACAAGTACATATACTTGATGGGAAAAAACTTGCTATTTATAGAAGAGTTGTGTCAATTAAAGGACTGTGCCATAAGTCTTTACTCTGGAAAGATCTGTTTCTTGAATTTATATAAGCCTTCAGAAAGGCTACTTATGATTTATGAACTATTTGAATGATGTACCCAATAATTTATAGATTAAAAAAAATCTACAAACTCAATGTCGTTATTAGTTTGTTTGGCTTCTACCGTCTTGTTTCATTTTGGGTACATTCCTTTAAAAGAACATTGAGAAAGTGCACACTTTTACTTTCTTGACTGATTGGACAATGTATGGAGAGAAAGAGAATTTTTTTTGGGGGGGTGGGTGGGTTTAGAATTGCTAGGTGTTACTTTTGCGTTGCATAAATAAAACTAAAATTCTTAAGAAAACTTATTAGGGTAGTTGATCAACATTTTCTATTTGTAGTTCAGTATGTTTTACATTTTCGAGCAGCTGTTCTGTCTTCCAATATAAATTCTAATTAATCATTATTATTTTTATGTTTTATGCCCACTTACATTCTTCATTAAATATTAGATTAACATGATATTGTAGATATTGGTGTCGTATCTCATTCTTTTGATTCTCACTCATTTTTTGCACTAAGCTTCACTAGCTGTGTGGCCTCCTTGAATACAAATGACACATTTTTATGTAATCAAGTTAAGTTCATTGTGCTTAACAATCATATCCTTCAATGATCATAGTTTCTTTAAAAGGTTTCGAGTTAGTCTTGTGATTTGCTGCTTGACATTTATTCTTGTATTCCACTAGGTGAAATTCTCCTTACCATATGTTTCTTGCAAAATAATTCATCACTGGACTTTCCGTTTGATGGTGATACTCTATCATCACCTAGGAGGTCTTTTGATATCGCAACTGGCTCCCCTTTGAGGTCTTCCCCACTGAGGTCATTCTCACCAATGAGATCAGAAGAAGGCCCAACTTCTAAGGACGAAAAGTTACATCCATCAACTGTAGCACGTCGAATTGCGCAAATATTCAACAGAAATGTTGATACGGCATCCGCAAACTCGGTTGAGACACCTAATGTCACTGAATTACCAGAAAGCACAACACCGCCGGGTTTTGAGAACAATTATGAAGAGCAGTCCTCATCAGAAAATTTTGAAGAAGCAATGAAAAGATTGCAGTCAAGAGAAAAAGGAGGTGAAGTTCCTGATAATTTACCTGGGGGAACAGTCATAGACCAACTGTATGCGATTGCACCACGTGAAATGAACACGTTACTTTTTTCACCAGAGTCAAACTTTTTGAGGTCTCTATCAGAAATGCAGGGCTCCACTGAATTGCAAATTGGACCTTGGAAATTCGAAAATGGCGGTGAGAGCTTAAAAAGGGTGATTACTTATACTAAGGCCGCAAGTAAATTGATTAAGGCTTTGAAAACTATTGAGGAGCAGACATATTTGATTGCTGATGGGAAGGCCTTTGCAGTTTTATCCAGCGTGAGCACTCCAGATGCTCCATATGGGAAAAGTTTTAGGGTAGAAGTTCTTTATTGCATCACGCCTGGACAAGAACAGCCTTCAGGCAACCTGTGTTCTCATCTGGTAGTGTCATGGCGAGTTAACTTTTTCCAGAGCACTATGATGAAAGGTATGATTGAAGGTGGAACACGACAAGGTATAAAGGAGAATTTTCAGCAGTATGCAAATTTGTTATCTCAGAAGGTAGACCCAATTGATTTGAAGGACATAGGTTCAGAAAGGGATAAGCTTTTAGCATCCCTTGAGGTGGAGAGGCAGTCAGATTGGAAATTGGCTATTCAGTATTTTGCCAATTTTACTGTCATTTCAACGCTTTTTATGGGTTTGTATGTGTTTGTGCATATTTGGCTAGCCATGCCTAGCACAATTCAAGGACTTGAGTTTGTTGGATTGGACTTGCCGGACTCCATAGGCGAATTGATTGTATGTGGAGTACTTATATTGCAGGGTAAACGGGTGCTAGAGTTGATGTCACGCTTCTTGCAGGCCAGAGTGCAAAAAGGTAATCCCATATTATTGCTGAATACAGTGTCAGGGTTGGCATATTTAGATGAACTTTTGGCTTTTGTGTGAATTGGAATTTAGTTTTGTGTTTGTTGGCGTGTCTGATTTCTCTGGTTTTGGTACGTTGAACATGGTTCAATTCCCTTTTCTTTTATCATAGGCACTGATCATGGAATCAAAGCACAAGGAGATGGCTGGTTGCTAACTGTTGCTTTAATAGAAGGAAGCAATTTGGCGGCTGTTGATGGCAGTGGGTTCTCTGACCCCTATGTGGTGTTTACTTGCAACGGGAAAACAAAAACGAGTTCTATTAAATTCCAGATATCTGACCCTCTTTGGAATGGTATTCTGCTGTCTCTTAAGCATTTCATTAACTTTGTGTTCGATTAAGTTTCTCATTTTTGCATCTTGATTGACCTTGGTTGGTTCATCTCTGGATTAAATTACTTGGGATTCTGGTGCCTTGCAGAGATCTTCGAATTTGATGCGATGGATGAGCCTCCATCCACATTGGATGTGGAAGTTTTTGATTTTGACGGACCTTTTTCTGAAGCTACATCTCTGGGACATGCTGAAATCAATTTCTTGAAAACTAATATATCAGACCTGTCAGACATTTGGATTCCTCTTCGAGGAAAGTTAGCTCAGGCTTGCCAGTCGAAATTGCATTTAAGAATTTTTTTAGACGATACCCGGGGTGGGAATGCTGTTAAAGATTATATAACTAAGATGGAGAAGGAGGTGGGGAAAAAGGTAAACTGCCTCTTATTCTCTGACTTCTGCCCGGTGGAATTCACTTGATAGGCGCTTTACGTTACGTGGTTGTCATATAGCCTTTCTTCTTGCTGCTTAATATAGTAAATGAAAATTTGCAGATTCGACTGCGATCTCCTCAAACAAATTCATCTTTCCAGAAGCTCTTTGGGCTTCCCCCAGAGGAATTTCTGATTAATGATTTTGCCTGTCACTTAAAGCGTAAAATGCCTCTCCAGGTACCTTTTATTTGAAATTTGTGGTTCTTCCTGGCCGTTTAAGTCGTCTCACTGGCTATCTTTTCATTTACATAATGTTAGTCCAGTCAACTGAAATTGTAAATGCTTTGCCTATATTTGCGAGAGAGTGAGAATACATTGCTTATTCTTGTTTTTGTTCTCAAAGTTGTACCTCACTAACTGATTACTGCTCTACTGGCAGGGCCGTCTGTTTTTGTCAGCGAGAATAATTGGGTTTCATGCAGATTTATTTGGACATAAGACAAAATTTTTCTTTCTCTGGGAAGATATAGAAGACATTCAAGTCATTCCTCCTACTTTATCATCAATGGGGAGTCCAATTATAATCATAACATTAAGGCCAGGCAGAGGTTTTGATGCACGGCATGGAGCAAGAACGCAGGACGAGGAAGGCAGGCTGAAGTTTCATTTCCACTCTTTTGTGTCTTTCAACGTGGCACACAGGTATTTTTTAATACAAATTATTCTTGTTTCTATGAGTTAACAGAATTTGTAAGAGGGAGCAGAAGAAGAGTTCTTAAGCTTCAATGCTATTTGTGCTTTTGCCCTCTAAATTCCCATAGTTATCTGACCATCTGATATCAAAAATTGTCTTCCAAGGTCTTTGACATTTTGGGTTTTCATAATTTTATCCGCCGTATTGCTACCCTTATGTCATCCTTTTCACCCTCAGAAGTGTTCACAATTTTATGGCCCTCTTATCTTGCTCCTTTGTCATCCTACAAATTTGCTAGTACGGTTTTCAGTCTTTCTTTTCTTCACCAGACAAGCACTTCTAACATGCTGATAGTAATTTTTGTTGTGTTTGCTCTCTATTGTTGTTGCTCTTTTGTTACATCACCTATCTGAGAAAAAGTAAGCAATGGCATTACATTTTCTTTCGGGTACTTGTGTATTGTGTTGTGTACAGGACTATCATGGCACTGTGGAAGGCAAGGGCCTTGACTCTTGAGCAAAAGGTACAAATTGCGGAAGAGGAATCTGAAGACAATAGCCTAGATACATCTGAAGAGGAATCCGCAACCAAAAATCCCAAAGTTCCTGGGCAAGAACTTGAAGCTTATAACCTCCAACCAATCGATGAAGAATCTGAAGCCAAAGATCTTCACACAGCGGAGAGTGGCTCCTTTTTGGGTCTCGGGGATGTTGATATGTCTATGGTTTACTCCTCAATTCTTGCTGTTCCTGTAAGTTTCATTCCCGCCCCACTCTCCTGAGTCCTGACCCAAGATCTCTGCTAAAATCTGCATTTCTTTCTCAATCTCCCGTTTCTTGCAGATTGAATTTCTCACAATTAATTATTGCTTGCCATTTTCAGACTAGTTTCTTTATGGAGCTATTTAGAGGGAGTGAAATCGACCAAAGGGTCATGGAGCGAGCCGGATGTACAGATTACTCTCACACCCCTTGGGAATCTGAGAAACCTGATGTGTATCAGAGGCAACTTTATTACAAATTTCAAAAACGCATATCCCGTTATGGAGGGGAAGTGACTAGCACCCAGCAAAAGTCTCGTCTTCAGGGTAAAAATGGTTGGATCATAGAAGAGGTCATGACACTTCATGGGGTTCCCCTGGGTGACTATTTCACTGTATGTACCCTAACGCCTTTTAAGGACACTCTGTATTCCGGGTTTTTTTATTCCTCATACCCTGCATGTCCTTTTGCTTGGATTAAGAACATTATGTCTGTACATGTTTCTTACATGTAAGTATTGAAAGTTACTTACTGCTACTCATCCAATTTTGACCAGTGAAAGAATCACTTGTTTGAAACTTACTGGTCCATTTAACCTTAGCCAAACATGCTCTAAGTTACTTGACTAAATGATGTGTTTATTTGCAGCTTCATTTGAGATATCAGGTTGAGGATCAACCTTCTAGATCTGTGGGGTGTAGTGTTCAAGTATACTTTGGAATCGCGTGGTTGAAATACACCAGACATCAGAAAAGGATTGCGAAGAACATAACTTCAAGTCTTCAACAACGCCTAATGGTAATGTTCAGCTTACTGGAAAAGGAATATGTTTCCGGGAATTAAATGATGAATCTACTTGAAGTTGGTTTCAATATTGTGAACTCAACTGGAAACTGGGAAGGACCCTGTAAAACTTATGATCTATCTCTCAATGTTGAAGTCCATTTTTGGATATGCAGCATGGAAAGGATTCGACAGTATAACGTGCAAGATTTTAGCTTCCTTTCCCTAACATCAAGTATGCCACCAGGAAACTGATGTACCAGTTTGTGAGACCCCAGAAGAATGTAGTTTCATTAACGTGTAAGACACATGCTACAAAATGGCAGCTTTCACTCCGCTGAAGGTCTAATCGGGGCCAGAACCAACACCTAAAGGTCTGACGATGTTTTAAATTCTGTTTTCTAACAGAACAGATGCTACTATACACACTTGTAATATTTGTGTAACTTTTCCCCATTGTTTCATTGTTTTAGGTTAGGCAGGGTGACAATAGGTGCCTGATTGGTGCAAGATTTTCTACTGACTTCAATGTAATTTTAACATTTCAAAATTTGAAGAACCGTTGACAGTTTTTGGGTTAAGATTGCTGCGCCTGGTTCTGAAAATTCTTGCTTGCAACTCTCTTGATATGCCTGGTTTACCTCTTGGTATGCACCTACTGTGTAAGACTTGATAATTTTAACAACAATAACCAAAGGCGAGAAATTTTCATGTTGCCCACAGCTTCTACTTTCCCACTTTTCCCACACTCTAATAAAGCCTAAAAGGAAGAGATTGAGCTCCTGTGCAAATGACCCTACACCATTCTCCATAGACAAGGAAAAGGCACAAGAAAAAAAAAGAATATTTTTAAGCACATCACAAGATCACGTATAACAAAAATCACCAAGTAAAATTAAGCCTTGTTACTTGTCCAGAAACTGAAAAGAAATCTGCAAAATATACAACTTCCACTCTACATAGGGCCATACTTCATAAAGTTGTCATTGATAGATTACAAAACCAGCCAGGCATGTGCTTGATGATACTCCTCCTACAATGTCAAATGATCTGAACAATACGCTAAGCTGCGAAGCAAAGCACGATATCATCACATTCTTTTGCTTTGCTGCAGAAAATAAATGCTCGTTTATGCAAAGGGCAACTTTTGGCTGTCGGCAAGGGAGATAATTTCTCTTTCCACGTACAAGTTGGCGCAAGCCTGGGTAAGAACTCCACAAATTCATTACTCCTGCACTTCCCCCTTAAGCTCCCAATAGCAGTTTGCAAGGTTTTATGCTACAAATTCATCTTTCCAAGTGAAGCCATGGAATCTGTGCTCAATGGCCACTCGTATGACATGCAGGGTCACAATCATATGGAACTCCAGTTTTCACAAAACGCCCCTTGACACGTTTCCTAACATCTGCCCTGGCCTTGCGTGTAGCGTATCTTATCTTTTTGCTGAACCTGTTCAGAAGTTATCACATACAAAAACATTATTCCATGAACCAGGTGGGAAAGTGCCATTCTGAATCTGTAAAGGGGTTGACTACAAAGACGAGGCAGCATACTGAAAACTTCTTGGATCATTTCCAAGGTTAAGCAACAAAAATATTGTAAATGTAATACATGCATCCTTTTTCCCATTATACAAGTCAAAAGTACAAAAGTAAAAGTAGTTTAGTTGTGAACCACCAAGAGAGAGGACACAACACTTCAGTAAAGGAATAGAATTATCGGTATTGTTCTCTCCCTAGATTTCAGGTTCCATTAGAGAGGTAACTGTACTTGGGAAACTTCAACCATAAAAGCTAAAAGCACCAGCATTCTGTATTAAATGCATGCAGACTCTAACTGTTCATATTTGTTCATGCTCCTGCATAATAATGAAAGAAAAATACTTAATTCATTTCCTGGTACTTACTTGCGCGACTTCTTTTTCTCCCTGTAACGCAAGACTGCAGAATACCTGTTGACTGATAGCAACTCCCTTTCAGGATGGGAGACAAGGCATTGAGGTTCCCCCAACATAAACGTTGAAGATGTACCACACTCTTGGTAATTTCCAATTCTACGCTCACCAGTCTGGCCAGAAAGTGAAAATGACAGATTAGACTGTGCTTGTCTTGGTTTGCCACCGTTTGGATCAGTTATACAGCTCGTCACTGAGTCGGCAAATACTGGATTGCTATATGCTGCCTGCATTGTTACAAGATGAGAGAGATGAGCTTGGCGGAAAAAATACATATTGGATTCATAAAATTCCTACGGAAAAATATTAGCAGTCCAATGTTGAGAGGAAAAACTTAGAAATGTTTACACTCCCATGCTATGATTATTATTATTATTTTTCTATTTCTATTTGACAATAGAAATTGGTCGAACTATTTTTATCCACATTGGAGGGACCCACAAGTACTACTCAGTTGTCCATAACTCATATTACTTTGATAAAGGAATACAGAACTAAATGTGCTGGTGTCCAATGTCATGAAAAATTGAATATCAGAGCAACAAAGTCCTGGAAAATATGTCTCACATCCTCAGATATGAAGTTTCATTTTTCCCAATTACAAAGCCCATCTTCTACAAAACAATTAAAAAAAATGTCTGAAGGTTTTTTCTTCATTTAAGTCTAACCATACAACGCACTACTAATGATATGTGATCAACATGAAGTAACACCAATTCCAATCAATCAATACTCTTACTAATATCATATCAGCTTGTTCAAGCTTTCTACTCTCACTTCTCACCTTAAAATACAAGATCAACTGCATTTACCAAATTATTTGCTACGACTTCGATTATCCTAATTCTGGGGAGAAATTCCAAAATTATCAAATATCAACAATTTTATGAGTGCCCCCAAAGTTCTGAAATTTTTTTAACACAATGAAGAGATATTTACCGTCGAGGATGAATCTTTCAGGAAAAATTTAAAGTAATGTCATTGTTGAACAAGAGGATAACCAACAATGAAAAGGGAATCAGCAAAGAAAGAAAGAAAATGAAGTTAATCATGCTGCAATGTAACAATAAGTTAAGCAGCAAACCTTATTGATTTCAGCACTGCATAAAGTTGGAATTTCAAAAAAGCTATCCAGTCCATCGTTCTCAAAAAACTGTTGGGACATATCAATTGATCCACCACATAGCTCTTCAAAGTCATCCAAACTCAAGTCAATATCTGAGATGTTTAAGTCCTTATAGAGATCATCAGTATTGGACAAACATGCCTGCAATAATGATCCAGCCAGACAATTTGCATTAGAAGTTAGAACTCATTAAGTAGTTTCATTAGAAGTATACCACCCTTGTGCACATTCTTGAAGGAAACACATACATAAAGCTATATAAAAAAAATACTGCGAATGGCGACGTTCTCCAAAACAAGAAATACATAAATTGAGAGAGAGAGAGAGAGAGAGAGAGAGAGAGAGAGAGAGAGAGAGAGAGATTTACATAAGTGGACAATATGGAGTCATAAAGGAAACATCTGTTTAACTTATGGCACTCACAAAAAGTAGCAGGCTTTTAACTCTAATTTATGATTTAGATTAAAAATACTTGTTATTCTATGAGTGGAAAAGGTATGTGTTCTCCATCATTTGACTTATCTCTTTCAAGATTATTAAGAAAAATTGTTGTTTTTTTTTTTTGCCTTCTTTTTTCTATTTTTTAATTGTGAAAATGATAGAGTTAAGTTTCTTGTCCCCTTCCATCTTATTATTTTGAAAAATTACTTTACCATGAAGAAGTTTTGTTTTAGTATTACTTCTTTCTGAAAATCTGTCAATTTGATTTTATATTAACCTGAATTCTAATTATAAATGCATTTATATCCCTCAATCACGAAGGAAAAAAAATGAGGAAGAGGAGAAGCGAGAGGAAGAATCAACAATACCAGCTGGAATTGGATAAACTAGTTTAATGGGCAATAAAGTTTGATACCTGCAAAATGAAGGATACGGATGGCATGACAGATTAAAAAGCTATTAGATAAAAGTGGGATTTTTTCAGAAAAGGAGATGACAGACAAAGGAGTCTACCATGAGAATCAGAGTATGGGCTGCTTTATTATTTGATGATTATGTTTGGTGATGTTCAGGAGTTAGCGGTGGAGGTAAACTAAAATTAGAAAACCCTTTCTATAGAAGACCTACCTAGGAATCCTGAAACCAGGAAGAGCTGTAATTGGATTGTGGAAAACAATATGCATAATGAGGTAGGATAGAGAAGACAACTGAATGCAATATTTCAAACTGATGTCTTTTTACTCATTAGTCACTTAAGTTCTAAAATGGCAAAGTAGTACAGACTAAAGTACTGGATAGAAACTTTGACTGCTTGAAGAGTTGTGATTTTAAACATCACCATCCATTTAATTGCAAAAAAAACTAGCATTTGGTTCAGCAAGATGGAACAGGTTTTCTTATGGCCTTTTTTTTTTTTTTTTGGGTGCTCTGCTACTTATGTTTGCAATTGATTAAACAACTAGCTTTGTTTCGAAATCATAATAGATGAAAACTTCCTCAAAAAGGAAAATGGAGAGAAAAAGAAAGGGGAAACCTCACCAGAAAAATTGAAAATGCAAGAGCAGTTTAGAGATAAGTAAAATAAGAAAAGAGCGTTGACGTACCTTCTAAATATCTAGCCCCCAGTCTACCAACAGCAACAGCCAAAATAGAATAAATGCAGGGGAATCGGACCTATTATATGATAAGTTCAGACTAAACGGATCTCTTTTTAAAAATAGAAGCATACGAGAACATGATATCGATCTGTATAATCAGCCAGTGTTCAAAGTTAGATTAAATATTTAAGATGAAAAAGAAAATAATGAAAGATTGTAATGTTCTCGATCACTTTTTCTAGAACTTTGGAAACTTCGAATAAAGATATAGCTTTATTTTCTGATTGAAGTAATTTGGATAGTGTGGGTGGGATGGAGATTAAGGAAACACAACCATACCTCAAACAATATTATAAGCCACTAGAAGCCAATTAATGGTATAAGCAATAATTTAGTGAATGCAGTTGAACATGCGATCCATTCCCCTACAATGCTGTTGGTTCACTGACATCGATGCGCATTTTGAGTACCTGATGTATTAAAGTTGAACTATATAAAAGAATTGTGAATCAGAAATTACCTTCTCTTCGAGATCAGTCAAGGATCCGTTTCCAAATAATCCATCAGCATCCCAAGTCACGGGATCCATAGCGCCATCTGCTCCGTTGTGTTCAATCGGTATAAGTTGATATTCCAACCGGCTTTGATCTTCCTTTTCTAGACTCATCGAACCTGCTTCAGGCTTGCAACTAGAATCATCAACAGCAAAGAATGACCAAATCCTTGAAAGCTCACCCGCTGAAGGACATCCGGAGTAACAATTGATTGTTTGCCTTTTGTGCCCTGCACCTGAAGTAGGGGCCTCATGCTCATTCCAGTTGCAGTTTTGACAAAGTGATACGTTCTCTGCGATACATCTGACAACTGCAGGTTGAGAATTGCATCGCTCACAGACAAGAGTCCTCAAATGGCGCCTGGAAAGAGCGTTGGCAGAATGAATAGTGCGATCACAGGATAAGCACAAGTAAGCAGCATCCGATCTACAATAGACCATGGATTTCTGCTCCGAACAGAAGTCGCATAGTTGACCCATTTTTTTCCAACCACAGCAACTCTCACCTGCGCAAGCAAAACAGGATTCCGAGCCACTTCAGGATGATGATGATAATATAATGCAAAATTTCAGACAAAACCCATCCTTTCAGGAAAAGCTGCAATCTTGAAGCTATCTAATGCACGGGAAACTCATTGATTTCAACCGACCTTTGACTTTTATGAGAAAAAAAGAACGAAAAATAAACCAAAAATATTATCCAGCTCTTAAACCGCAAATAAACTAAAAAATAATTACTCAGCTCTTAACAGATGTTCAACAACAGAAAAGCGGAAAAGAAATATGTACAGACTGGCGAAGAACACAGTATAGTATATCACGTGATCCAAAAAGAAAAAAGAAGAAAAATCAAGGTGCGTAAAATTACCAGAAGGCGATGAGGTTTCCCGTTTCTGACGAGAAGACTTTTGAAGAACAACGAAGAAAAGCTCGAAGTACGTAAATCAATTCAGATATGGATACAGGCAACTTTTAATATACGGAGTGCTTTTTGTACTGCGGATGATGAATATGGAGATGGGGATTCGGAGCGAATCGGAAAATGGATGGAGGAGTGGCGTACGCAATTATGTGGGTTCGGATAGAGCAAAAAAGTGGCCGCATAAATAGGTGCAGGACCCCTTTGTGCTCCTTTTTTACTGCACTTTTCTCTGTTTGGCACCATTCGCTTTTTGCATCCTCGGCCACGTGTACGCATCCACCTGTCGACTGTAGGCTTGTAGTTCCCCAGAATTTCCATATAAGCGAGGTGGTTAAGTTTATTCACCCACTAGTGGGTGAATTGGACTACATCTTTGTTGGGTTAGGATTAAAAAAAAAGTGAGTTTATAAATATATTTACAATTTAAATTTTATATAAATATTGAGATTTACTTACGCAATGAGGAGTTAATGATTAAAATGATGTAAGAGTTTACGTCACATTAAATATGTGGTTAAATGTGATGTTGCTATATGTCTAAAACTTGAAACTTAAATTGATTGATAAATTCAAGACATTTTTAATTAATTGCCAAACATAATAAAAGACACATAAGCATCTCCACAACTCCACTTACGACCAATGTTTAGAAAACCAAGTTGGTCGTTAAATCGAGGAAAGACAGTGATATAAAGATCAAGCAGCTGAATTGGGGTTGAACTGGTTTTAATTAAATAATAAAAAAATAAATTTTGGACATTTTTCATAAAAAATTAATTTGTATCATGTTTTCTAGTTTTTTACCTTTTGAACAGGTTCTTTCTCCAATTTTACTGATTGAATCATGGCCATGTATAATTAAGTGGATTCACAATTGAATCCCGGTTGACCCCTACCGGAATTTCAGACAGATCATTACAGATACAGAGCAGATACCACACTAATCATTGCCCATATCGGTATCATTAGATGGCTCCTAGTGTGGCAACAGAGTAGAGCAGAATAGATGCAGAACGGGTAGAACAACTAGTGATTCAAAATGCAATACATCAATCTTTCTTTTCAATGCATCAGAATCCATGTTTATTGTTTTAATCAAATACATACTTAGCATTTCAATACATCATCAATGTTAAAAAGGAAATCAAAGTGATAGTTACTCACCTCTATGACTTGGTTTTTCCCTTCTGAACTGTTGACAAATGTCCTCAAAACCTCCATTTTCTCAAATCAAAGTGATATTTCATGTTGTAATCATTATATATATAATGAGAGGTCATTTCCAAGTATAATATTTAAGGTTTAATAGGTTTCAAGGATTGCTTTTTTTTTTCTCCTTTAGTATTTTTGGACGAATTTTTTTCATTTTATATATATGTGAGAGAAACTTAAGACTTATCAAGAAGAGGGACCGTTGGCCTAGATGTATATAGAAATGGGGTCGTGGAAAGGGAGAGAAGGCTCGAATGGAGGAAAAGGGAGAGAAAATGGTTGGAGTGGGTTGCTTGTGAAACCTCCCTCATTCCTTCTATTTATATTTGGTAAAAATATCCGAATTTAATTGGTTTTAATAAGCCTTTGAGATCCACTAGTCAAAACATGACACGTGGCGCGATGTGGCGCCGTACACTTGGTGGCAATTTGCTTGGGCAGTCTTTATACTTTGTATTATCTTGTGATTAAGTCTCCATACTTTTATTTATGTCAATCAAGGACTACAATCGTTAATTGACCGTAAATCTTGAAGTCTTTTAATGTGATTCAAGCTATTGTTTCCAAATTAATGACCACGTAGCAAAATTGGGGTTAAATTTTCAGGGATGTTACAAGGTAACTGGAAGACCCTACCGAGCCCAGACAATTAGGATACAAATGTGGCGATGAGTTTCATGAAAATCAGTGAGTGGCTTCCAATTAATGTTTCTCCAGGGCTGTTGAGCTAATACTTAAATTTTTTTTTTTGGTTTCAGGAGAAAATAGGCCACAGTTGATAACTCCGGTCTTCTGTAAGAGGGTTGAAGAGGTCGCGAAGTTGGAAAAAGAAGATTCCACTCCAGAGACCTTACCAGTGAGGATTCTCTACCTGAGGCTGGGCCATCAGCGCCCATGTCAAGACATCACACCAGTACCCTTCCTCATGGTAGGCTGAAATTATATGGCGAGCTTGTTTTCAATTGTATAGCAACTACATGCTAACATCGTTTCTTCTTTCTTCAGGCAAGAAGGTTCACTGAGAAAACGCCCAAAGAATGAGGTCGTTCAAGGAGGTTAATGCCGCCCTAGAGAAGAAAAAGCAGAGGAAGCGTCAGAGAGAAGTCGACGGGAAAAAAGGTCGTACCTGTTACTGATCTGGTTATGGCAGACTCCCCAACGAAGTGCCAGAGAGCTGAGCCCCCTCCTACTCCTCTGGGCTCCTCTTCTAACTTTTTGCCCCCGTTTTCGGCGTCAGGCGGTGAGGTGTTTGTCGACTCGAGGGAAGAGAAACCTAGACCTGCTCGCAGACGATCTGTTCCTCACTGT
Source organism: Nyctanthes arbor-tristis (assembly GCA_963692815.1). NCBI lineage: Eukaryota > Viridiplantae > Streptophyta > Magnoliopsida > Lamiales > Oleaceae > Nyctanthes > Nyctanthes arbor-tristis. The sequence continues at coordinate 15,923 of CAVNYN010271468.1, forward strand.
TCAGCAGAATATGCGAGCTGACCTAGAGCAAATCGAGGATAAAAGGCCCAAGGCTCTGCTGTTTCAACCTTACCACGAGGCCGTTGGAGGAGCCAGTGGAGGAGTTACTTGGGAATGTCACTGACGCGATGAGCGACGTGGCCCGGAGCTGGTCAAGGAAATGGGAGAAATACGCAGCTGCCATGTTCCTCCTAGAAATTCATCAGGCAAGTGTGGTCATGAGGGGCCGTTCAGCCGTTTTGGGACAGCATGCCTAGGCTCGCTTTCACCGGGTCATTAGTGACGCCAAGAAGATGAGCCAAGAGGCATGCGAGGCTGTTAAGGTAAAGGAGGAGGCTAAGATGGCTCTAAAAGAGAAGGAGCAGGACCTTGTTGTCTCCAAGGATGAGGCAGCTATGCTACGGAATGAGCTAGAGGCTTCTAGGAAGAAGATTGAGGGGCTGGAAAGCACACAGGCGACCGAGAAGTCAAATCATGAGCAGACAATAAAGGAGACGAAGAGTCGGGCCGTGTCCAAGGAGCTGATCGGGTACCAGGAGGTTGTAGCCAAGCACAAGGCCTCAGAGGAATACAAACAGGCAAACACCAGGCTTTATTATGAAACGACCAAGAAGCTTCTTGGAGAGGTCAAGAAAACCGGGCCTGAATATGACTTGGCTTTCCTTCAGGAGCAAGTGGCCAAACTCAAGCAAGACTGCAGCTACAAAAGCTCAGATGATGAGGGCAGTGAGGCTGCTGCTCCTGCTGGCGAGGAGGTTGAGGTTCCCACTCCACAAGACCAGGCCTGATGCCCCATTTCTTTATTCTCTGGGCCTATATTGTAAATCTTTCAAATGAATGAAGAAGATTTTCTTTTTGCATAATTGTCTGTTCGTTTGCACGATTTTATCGCTTACTATTTCTCGCAATTACTTGTACAATCCCCGGACCAAAGTGTCGAGGCACTTAACCAGAAGTCGTTCTAGTTTAGGTCGTAGACAATGAGTCCGAGTGGGGGGTTTGTACAAGTGTTGGGCTGCTGAACTATAAATTGATTCCAATTATAGTCGTATGACCAATAATTCTCAAGTGTTAGGTTGCTAGCCAAACGCTTGATTCGGCTTTATTCGCAGACCCGCTTACTTGGATGTGAGGTCGCTGACATATAAGTTAAATCTTTTTAGACGAGTGTCAGGTAGCGAAACCTTACTCGGTCATAGATTTATCCTTTGTGGGGCCATGGAGAAGTAAGGACGCAAGTGTTCAGTAAACTAGATAATTGTTAGAGTTGGTACCCGATTATTGGTAATATTTCTTCAGATGCTCCGCATTCCAGAGATACATTAATTCGTCCCCGTACATGTCTTCGAGCTCATATATCCCTTTGACAGGACTCGCCTGACTCGATAGGGACCTTCCCAGCTGGGGCCCAAGGTCCCCGAAACTGGCTCTCTAGAAGAGAGGAAGACTTTGCATAGGACTAGGTCGCCAATATCAAGCCGGTAGGCTCTGACTTTAGCGTTATAGAATTTGGCACATTTCTATTTATATGCAGCATTTCTGATGTCTGCCAATCAAGGTTGTTAAAATCGCGAGTTGGATCGTAGAATCGCACGATTCTACGATCCAACCTAGGCAAGAAAATCGCAACTCTGAAAAATAGCATTTTTAATCGATCGGAATTGCTTAGAATCGGATTGAATCGCGGTTTCAACTGATTCCAACGATTCATGGAGGAAAAAGTAGTGTTACTATGTTAGGCCAAAGAATGAGCACTCCGTGGTATGGCTGTTCAGAGGAAGAGAATGAGAAAGAAGAAAGAGGAGGCATTGTACTCATTTCCAATTTCAAGAGCCCATATAAAGTGAAGGACCGATGAAATCCACAAGGGAAAAGACTGGGACTTTTTACTTCTTCAAATTTGGGCAGACGAAACCCCAGTACAAGAAAGAAGAAAGAAGGAGAGTTTAGATTTTGGGAAGAGAAAAACCTAGTTGCAGAGAAGAAGATGAACAATAGTTGCAGTCTTGCAGAGAAGAGGAGCAATGAAGGGGGAAAGAAAGACTCTGTTGGAAGGAGACTTCTATGTTCCCAATGTTTTGCTTTTCAATCAAGGACTACTTTGAAAATTTTCATCGCTGTAATAGATGACCCGTCGCACTTTTCCATGAGTTGAATCATTCGCCCAATTTTTTCGCCCTTTTTTTGGCCAGTAATTCTTTGTTAATTTCACTTTTTCCCAGATACATTTTATCAATATTTAATTACTATATATATGACAATCTCCTTCTTTCCTTTTTTTTAGTTATTATTGTTGATTAATTGTTATTATTATTGTTGATTAAATCCACACTATAATTATAAATTATATTATAAATCAGCTTGTTACTTGTTTATTAACACTATGCATATGGTTCTTATTATTTAATTTCTTATTAAATATTTCTTGGATTTTGTCATATTTTTTGGTAATTTTAAATCAATTTTTAGTAGAATCTTATGATTTACGATTCAATTTACCGATCCAATTTTCAAAACCCTTGACCGATTCGATTCAAAAATACAATTTTAACAACTTTGCTGCCAATTCCCTTCTTGACGCTATAAGGTCGAGCTCGCAAGCAAGGAGTTTATTGTTCTCTGCCTCGTTGTAGTGGCCACTCTGAAGGTGGGGACCTCCAACTCAATGGGGATCATAGCTTCAACCCCATACGTTAGAGAGAAGGGGGTTTCCCCAGTCGCAGTTCAGCAGGTGGTTCGACAAAACCGCGGGGAGCTCTTCAGCCCAGCCCCCTTCAAAGCTTCCAAATGTCTTTTGAGCATTTGCTTGATGATTTTGTTGACAACCTCAACGTGTCCATTGGCCCGCGGGTGATAGGGTGTAGAATAGAAATTTTTTATGTCCAATTCTTGGCAAAACAACCTGAACCTCGCATTATTGAATTGTTTGCCGTTTTCTGTGACTATAGCGTTTGGGATTCGTAACCTGCAAACGATTGATTTCCAGGTGAAACTTGTTGTCTTTTGTTCCGTAATGGTGGTGAGGGCTTGGGCTTCGACCCACTTTGTAAAGTAATCAACAGCGACGATGGCGAATTGAGTTCATCCTTTGCCTTTTGGGAGCAGGTTGATGAGATCAATCTCCCACTTGGCGAAAGGCCATGGTCCTGTGATTGAGGTTAACTCTTCTGGGGGGCTCCTAATTAGGGTGGCGAGTCTTTGACATTTGTCGCAAGCCTTGGCGAAATCTATCGTGTCCTTTCGGACACTGGATAGAAGTATCCTTGCTTTAGGATTTTCTGTGCAAGAGCTAGTCCGTCTGAGTGGTTACCACATGCTCCAGAGTGTACTTCCTCTAAAATAGCTCGTGCCTCAGTGGGGCCGAGACACCTTAGCAGAGGTCCGGCGAAACTTATTTTGTATAGCTTTCCATCGATCAACCAGAATCTGGCGGCCCGATGTCTCAGCTTTCTGGCCTCCACGCTTGGGGGGTCACTCTCTCCTTTAAAAACTGGATGATAGGATCCATCCAGTTGTTTGAGAGGCTAACTTCTGCCATTGCTATCTTTGCTTCGTCAATGGATGAGGTCGCTAACTCGTTAATTGGGATGCTGCTAAGCTCGTTTGCGTCATTACTAGTTGCTAACTTAGCCAAGGCATCAGCATGGCTATTTTCAACTCTCGATATCGCGTGATCTCGAAGTGTTCCAGGTCGTTCAGTTCTTCTAGAAATTTTCTCTGGTACTGGGGAAGCTTCTCGCCCCGCACCTCGTAGACACCGCTCGTTTGGTTTACCACGGGCTGAGAGTCGCTCTTGATGACTAACCATCAGCCCATTGATTTTACCATTCTGACCCCAGCCAGGACATCTTCATATTCAGCTTTATTGTTTGTCACGGGGAAACCAAACCTAATAGCCTGACAATAATAATTCCAAGTAGGACTGACAATGACGATTCTGGCTCCAAAGGCGTGGCTCGTGGAGGATCCGTCAGTGTATAGTTCCCAAGCTGAAAGGCCCGTGTCACTAAGGTTGGGCTCAGTGGGAGTGAGCTCAGCTATAAAGTCGGCTAGGGCCTGTCCCTTGATGGTGGTCCTTAGTTTATAGTTGATGTCGTACTGGCTGAGTTCTATAAACTATTTGACCAAGCGACCTGATAGGTCGGGTTTTTGAAGAACCTACCTTAGAGGAGCGCTCGTCAGGACGTCGGTTGTATGCTCAAGGAAGTAAGGTCTCTTGGAAGTGACTACGAGACTACGAAAGTGTAGGCTAGCTTCTCCATGGAGGGATATCTGAGCTCCGCGACGTGCAAGGCATGGCTTATGTAATAAATTGGGAGCTGAAGCTGTCATTCTGTCCTAATCAAGATCGCATTGATTGAAGATTCCGAGACGGCCAGGTATAGACACAATGTTTCCCCTGGCAAAGGTTTGGACAGAGAGGGGGAGAGGAGATGTGCTCTTTCAACCTGGTGAAAGCGATCTGGCACTTCTCTGTCCAAGCGAATTCCTTTGATTTTTTGATGGCCTTGAAAAAAGGCTTGCATTTGTTCGTAGATCGTGATACGAAACGACTTAGCGCAGCGATCCGCCCTGTGAGGCGCTGGATCTCTTTCACTGATTTAGGAGGCTCTATGTCAAGAATCGCATACACTTTTTCTGGGTTCGCCTCGATTCCTCTCTGATTGACTATGTACCCAAAAACTTTCCAAAGGCCACTCCAAAAGAACACTTCTTGGGATTGAGCTCCATCTTGTAACTTCTGAGGACCTGGAACATTCAGGAGAGGTCCTCAATATACTACTCTGCTTGAAGGCTTTTAACGAGCATGTCGTCGATGTAAACCTCTATAGTTTTGCTAAGCTGGTCTTTGAACATAGAGTTTACCAGTCGTTGATAAATAGCCCTAGCATTTTTCAATCCAAATGGCATCATCTTGTAACAGTAGAGCCTCTGATCGGTGACGAACGAGGTGTGCTCCTCGTCAGCTGGGCGCATAGGCATTTGGTAGTAAGTAGAGTAGGCGTCTGTGAAGCTCAGCAGCTCATGTCCCGCTGTAGCTTCGGCCATCTGGCCAGTTCTGGGCAATGGAAAGCTATCCTTGGGACATGCTTTGTTTAAGTCCATGAAATCAATGCAGATTCTCCAGCTCCCATCGACCTTCTTGACTAGGACTGGATTAGCTGCCCACTAAAGCTACAGTGCTTCCCTTATGAACTTGTTTCCTAATAGTTTGTCCACCTCTTTGGTTAAAGCCTCGTACCTCTCCCCATTGAGGGGATGTCTTTTCTGCTTTACGATTTTGCCCTTAGGATCGACATTGAATTTGTGGCAAGCATGCTTTAGATTGATTCCCTCTATTTCCTCGTGGACCCAGGCAAAGACGTCCAGATTTCGTTTCAAGAATTGGATGAGCTGGGTCCTTATTGGTTCTTTCAGCTTGGTCCCAATTCTAAATTCAACCTCCAACCGTACATCACTCAACTTTATCACTTTGAGCGCGTCACCCGGGCTGGCTTGTGCACCGGGTCGCTAGCTCTTGGTTCGAGAGTTAGAATTTCCAGGGAAGCTTTTATGCTTGAGACATACTCTTGGTCAAGCTCGGGGTAGGTTAACTGGCTACCACGTATGACGGCAGTCCCCTGGCAGGTCGGGAATTCTATAGTGAGATGGAATATAGAGGTTGTGGCCCTAAGCTCGTATAAGATGGAACGTCCCAATATGGCCAATGGCGCGTCTACTATGAAGAAGTCCGCTAGAATTCTTGCAGTGTGCATTTTGTCCCCTATTTCCACAGGAAGCGTAACCTGATACTTGGCCTCCACCTGATCCCTGGTGAAGCCTTGGAGTTTAGCCCCACAAGGCTTGACGATCTTTTGGTTGATTTGCATTTGTTTGAAAGCGTTCCAATAAATAGCGTTCACAGTGCTGCCGCTATCCGCTAAAGTCTTGTGGATTTTGACACCCGCGACTGTCTTGGCAATAGTTAAGGCGCTCATATGGGAGTTAAGCTGACTGCTGGAATCTGTGTCACGCAGGGAGAATGAGCTCGAATGAGAGGGGAAAAAGTGCTTCTTAGGCGGGTGATAGCAAATCCGGGCATTACTCACGGGACCTCGCCTCTGTTCGTCAGAACCCTCTGTGTCAAGGCCTTCGTTGCTGAGCATGCGGACCTCAGTGAGAGGTTGGTTTTGTGGAGCTCGAGCTTCGAGGTCCGCTAGGGGAAGAGCTTGCGTATCCAGCCTTTGGCGATTTGCTATGTGTTCTCCCAAGTAACCTCGTCCCATCAGCCACTCAATCTCACACTTTAGATGCCTGCAGTCGTCTGTGCCGTGTCTCATGACCTTGTGATGCTTACAATACTTTGATTGGTCCGCATTCTTCTCCTGCCTTTTCACAGGCTTCAGCTTGAGCAGGATTGGGTCGCCATTCAAGAGGTTGAATAAATATTCCACAGATTCATTGAGGACGGTGACTAACCCTGTTGGGGCCAACGGTCCCTGATCCTCCGTTTGGTCAGAAGGTTCTCCTCTAAGGTCACTCGGTCGCTTCTTTATTGCACCCAGCTTGTGGTCCTGTGGAAGGATCGGCTGGGCACCTCGGAGAACTTGTCGAGAAGGGTTTGATTTTCTTCTATACGCACGAGTGGGCGCTGAGCCCTTCCTCTTTTGCAAGTGGCCGCTAGGCCGTGGAGGCTTAGGCGATCTCAGCCTTTTCGGGTCTTGCCCGAGCCATGGGGCCAATCTGGGGTGAGCGCGGTTCCCGGCTGCATCTTTAAGGGAATTTGGTACGGCCTCCGCGTTGGGAACCGGCCGGCTGGACCCTCACGCTTGGACATTGCTTAAGCCCCCATTGATGCGTTTTTCTGAGAAATCCACCCTCATAGCGGGTATCTCACTGCCTTGTCGGGAAATTGATAGATCGTGCTGCTGTAACCGCTGCACTTCTTTGGTAAGTGCCTCATCTTGTTGCCAGGAAATTTCTGTCGCCAACGCCGGCTGTGAGCAGCCGACACTGGCAATGCCCCGGTTTTCACGGGAGCCGGGAGGGGGTTTGACATCATTAATTCTTGTCTCCTGACTCTCGGAGTGTTTTCTACTCATTTCGTTTTACCAGAGGTTAGACTTCACAGGAAGTTTGTCTTACACAGCTTTTTGTAAGTTTCCCACAGACGACGCCGATTTATTGATGCCAAATTTAGCTTTAGACTCAACAAACAAGATTTATTTTTATGAGAAATTCGTGTAGTGATCTATATATGCGATAAAGCAAGGGGGAGCCAAGAATGTTTGCGAAAATTGGGCAAATACAAAGTTTAGAAGATCAAAAGAATGACAGTATTGGGTGTCGAGCCTTTTCTCATTTCTATTTGCTTCTATATATAGTGTACAATTGCCTTTTGCTTGGGAGTGATGATTACAAACATTTATTTTGGCCCCACATGCATGACACAAAGGTCTAATCTATTGAGAATAGACCTCCCTTTTTTACTATCGATTGTCAGAGCCGCGTATGGTACAAGTAATTGCCATATTATACTCGATGTGAGGGTCCCATCAACTGTCAGCGATAAGGTTCTTCACGTGGTTCCCAAGCGTCTGCAGAGTTAGCATGCCCGTTACATTGGTTGGATCACGACTTTTGACTGAGGCACTTGTGAGTTTGCTGGCAAGTTGCCTGTATGCCCTAGGCCGTGGGAGGGACAAAGTAAGGCTGCCATTGAAGTCATTGGACTGAGTTTCTATATGTGGCAGTCGATGGGTGGACAGGTCGCTGGGTTTGGTGAGGCGCTCAGGGCCTGCTCTCAAGACCCATTGATCGTTGACCTCTGTTGACCTACGACCCGTGTTGACTATCCGAGACCTGGTGAATACAGTGTTTTCTTCTTCTTTCTTCATGCACAAGTAGTACAAGTGAATTGAGGGAAAAATTGGTGAGCTTAATACCTTAAAGAATTTTCTTGTAACTCTTTGTAGTTTGTTCAAATGGTAGAAAATTAGGTGCTGTAAAACTCGGGTTGATTTTTCCGGTGTCACTTGAGTCTGGTCAGAGAGTCTTGTGAAGAAAAATAGTAGCCTAGCATCTTGATATTTCTTTAATTCTTCGCGCGTTGGGCAAATGGTAGAAATTAGTCGACACGGTAAAACTTGATATATTTTCTTGTAATATTTGGGAAATGAGTTTTGGCGAGTGAAAATTCTACATGGTTGTAGCATCTTTAATCATATAGTAAAAAGTTTTGACCGTCTGTAAATTTTGCCTTCATTTTTTTATTTTTTTTATCTCAATTAAATTTTTAAACAACGATCCGGCGAGTATAATCGAAAATTTATCTTAATTTCCAACAAAACCAACAAATTACGTAGGCTTTTTAAGAATAAAGAATGATTTCAATGGATAATAGTTCATCAAGTCAAGTCAAGAAGATAAGGCCAAGAGGGAAAATCGTGCGGGTTGTGACGAGCACGAATATTTCATGAATCTGAAGGATACCTCCCCTTCGTACGTACGAGGAAGCTGAAGACCACGTTAATCCTGAGCATTGCATCGTACATGAACCAGCCCCCATCGCCTTCTCCAGCAAATCAGCGCACTTACATAACGTATATACTAGATACACCAATAGATACTCTCTCTCTCTCTCTCTCTCTCTCTCTCACCTATCCAGTAGTCCTATAATAATATTCCCAATTGGGATTACTTATTTTACTATTTTAATCAAACGCAACCATTTCCTTTTTCCTATCTGTTCTTTTGAAAAATTATTTTGTTAAAAACCACAAAAACCCTCAATCACCATAATTTTGCAAGAACCAGCAGTCCCAAATTTGAGCTCTTTAATCCAAGGAAACAATGTTAGAGCCTAATCCCAGCTTCCGCATTTGTTTGTTATCTTGCCTTTCAATCTTTCCCATTGTTTCCTAAAAGGTGTGTCTCTTGCCAATTCTTGTAATCTTGCGTGTTAATTTGATTACAAATGATTGAGTTCTGGTTTTTGGGAGGATTTTGAGAACTCGGGCATCTGAGATTCTGGTGAAGTTTGAATCCAATTGCACCAATGCATGTTGGTATTAATGCTATGTGAAGTTCGGTGCGGCATTTTCAATTTATTGTCATAAATTACATCCAATTATGCTTTTTACATTAATTAAGGAAATAGGTGATCTCAGATTGATTTTGCTGGAAACTGTCTTCCTGATCATGCAGCATTATATTTCGGCAGATTCTTTCTTTACTGACTTTGTTATCTTAAAGTTTAAGTTGATATTAGTTGATTCTTGGGTTTTTGTGGCAAAGTGCTGCTGGACATCTGAATTTATGTACAGATCCAAAATTTACATGATATGTGAGTTTCTCTTACCACAATATTATGCTAGACTTTGTGAGACTTTGTGATCAAGTGAACTTCGATTCTTACCGGTACATTTGTTTTTATTTGTGAATAGTTCCACTAACCTGAAACTCTGAATTTTGGATTTCCATCTCATCCATGTTGTACTGCTGCAATGAGATCTGGATTTAAGTATTTCGCCATGTGCAGTTTCAGCCATGGCTTTAAAGTGAATCTTCCATGGATTTCTGATAAGCATCCCTTATCAACGGAGGTGCTACTAGTAACTGCAGCAAGTCCTGTAAATCTTAAATAGTCTAAATAATGTCTCCTGTAGCTGCCATGACAAGTAAGAAATTAGTCCACTATTGAAACCCTTTCCAGCTGTGTGTAAAAATTATTTTCGTTATATGAATTGCAATGGAGCACTCGGTTATATGGTATGCATGTTTCCTTATAGTGCACTCCAACTTGTGAAACCATGATCCCTAGTCAAATGTGATGTTATGGAAACACGGGCCTTAGATAACGTATAAATGCATAAGAAATATAGATTGGCATCTTTAAATCTTTTTCTTTGGTCTCCATTACAGCAAATGATTTTGTTGTCACTGTGGTGTGGCTGCTGAACAAGATATACTGACATTTCAAGTATTGGAGTTATTGTATTCTCAAAAGCTTACAATAAGACACCAGCATTGTCTATTCCAGAAAATTCATTTAATCTTGTATTTTAGAGGAAATGTGATTCTACCCACATAAAACTAAAAGATAAACCTAAGGAAAATCCTAGTATGTGAGCGACAGTTAAGCTAAGTATGATGAGTTGTGCTATTTGAACAAAATAATATACAAAAACTTAAAACAAACTGACACATGGCATCGTCCTGTTTTTCAACGCATCACATCACCTCTTCATCAATGATGATCACATGGGCCACATCCCCATTTTGTCACCCTTTTTGTCTACTCATTTGTCCAAATAGAATTTTTCAAGTATGATATCTAATACTCCCATTATATGGTCCACTTTGCTTTTTCACAAGAATTAAGAATGTTGTTGGAAAAGTAAATTTTGTGAATCGTATTCCTAATTTGCCATATTTAATGATTAATTTTTAAATTACTAGTTAGAGCAACCCAAATAGCCTCTCTAAACTCAAACTGCTCTTTAATTTAAGAGGCAAAGCATGAAATTAAGCTCTAATAGACTCTTCATTTTAAATTTTTAAAATAGGGAGTGGGTTTGGCTTTCTAAATTTGGAAAGTCAAACGTACGCTCTATAATTAAATAGGTACAAAATTCAAGAATCATTCTTACTTAAACAAAATTTTATTTAATTTCATTGGCCATTAGAATCCAAAAAGATAAATATCAATTTGAAGAGTGCTATTTGTATATACTAAGTGTACGCAATTTGTACCTTTGAATTTACACCCTCTCCCCCAAAAGTTGTCATTTCAAGAAAGATGGGGTTAGGGACATTTAAGTAAATACAGAGGGGTGTGTACAAATTTTGTACACCTTGTATGTACAAATAACACTCTTTCTATTAATAATTTTTAATGGTAGAATACATTAAATATTTTCTAGAAAAAAAAGTAAAATAAAAAGCTACATATGGAGAGCTTGTTGAAGAAGTTTAAAATTTTTGCCCTTCAAATTTAAATATACTTTTTATTTGGAAGAATATGTTTTTTTTATATAAAGAGACTGTTGAGATGCTCTTACAACTACAACACTGAATAAGGATATGTTTGTAAAGTAGCTTAAAATAAACTCTTTAATATGGAGACAAGACTATATAAATGGGACGAACAAAAAATGGAAAAGTGGACTGTACAAATGGGACGGAGGGAGTATGATAAAAACTTATGAACACAACACATGATAAAAACTTATGAACACTACGGAGGAAACAAGATGAAAGAATCACTAAGTCAAAAAAATGATTGACATCCTGTGGTTCAGAATGTCACCCTCTGGCATCTGCCCTGCATAACTCATGCATTTATTTATTCTTAACATCATGATCTTTTTTTCAAGGCCAGGCATAAATATGCAACCAAAGAAGCAGCGTTGTTAAAGTAGTGAGAAGATTGGAAACAGTTTATAGCCAATTTTTGCCGATCTCTGATTTACCTTCTCTCATAATGAGGAGAAACATTATTTGAACTTATAGATCAAGAGACTAGACATGTTCTTGATAATCCTTATTACACCGACACAAGAGTATCATCATTCATTTTAAATTGAACAGCACAAATTGCATGGTTGTGAAGTCATGTAAGTCATCAAAACCTCTCTAAAACAAATTGTCAGTCATGGTGGCAAATTACCATTGGCACTTGGCATTGATTAATCTGGATAATTATATATATAGAAAAGCAATTATTGCAAAACCTAATTTTCACCATTTATGTGTTCTTTCGAATTTCTCAGCAGATTCTTTTACTTTACACATGTCGGTCTGACTGAGGAAAATCATCCAAATTTGGTTTGGATGATTCATTGATCCAGTAATTCTGCTTATGTGGGATGTGTAAATTTTCCATTTTATTTGCATATAGGCATGGATTGTGCTGATTTCTGGAAAAGATCATGGTGCAGTGCCTAGACGGAGTGAAGTATTTTCTTTCTGCGGTTGTGAACTGCTGTCATTCTGAAACATACAAGCAAACCAAGGGCTTGGAAAATCCTGAAGCTCTTGCCAGGGACACCGTGTGTACGTCACTGACTCATTGTGCTTTGTTTCTTGGGCACCTTTAATTATTCAAGCAGTAGTTTGAAACTATTGTTACTATGTTGGTTTTATATATTGTTCTTCCAAGATGCTGGGGTTCATCATAGTAAAGTTTCATTTTAGGCAAAGATTATAGTGATTAATGTTTTCCTGGAATAAGTTAAGAGATGTTAAATGGTATGGCGGGAATTGCTGACTCAGTGCTGCTTTAACTCATTTAATCTTTTCCATGCAAATTTAGTAACAACAAGAAGATATGCTCAGAAATTTTTTTTATGAAGATCCTATCAAGATGATAACAGACTGACTTCGCAATGGACATATTCTTAATATGTTTTATCTTTTTTTGAGCAATCAAGTAGCATTACTCCTGGTATATCAGTTAATCCAGATGAGCTATTTAATCTTGTTTACTTCCACACTAGAAACACTAGAATGGGAGATAGGAAGGGAATTTCATAGGTTCTGATAGTGGTGTGCGAAGAAAATTTGAAAGGCTGAATTTTTTCCTTTTTGGGGGTAGCCCAAAAGGAATAAAGAGACCATCACATCATTTCTGTCCACCAATTTCACTAGGCAATCAATCGAGGCATAACAAAATATTTATTCTATTGTATTTTGTAGGTGGGTGTGCTTATTTTATTTTGATTTTGTTTTTTCGTTAATCATTTATTTATTGTTTGGAGGGTGAGAGATGGCGCTGGAAAAATGAAAGCTAAATGTGGCAGATATTGTTCCTAAACTTTGAGAAATAATCTCTTTATATGAATAAAGAGTGACTGGTGACTGTTCGCTAATACCTGACTCCGCAGATTGTATCTCATTTCTCTTCTTAGACTTTCCAAATTCGGCACTTAAAATGCACGCTGATAATGAGTTTAACTTCTACCATCCTTATCTGCAGTTAGCGTAAGTGAAATAGAAGCACTGTATGAATTATTTAAGAAGATCAGCAGTGCAGTGATTGATGATGGACTCATCAACAAGGTATCAGATATAATTGATAGGTTGTTATTAGTCAGTTATCAGTATTAGTTATATCACAACTTAAGAAGACATTTACTTCTGTGCATTTGTCTATCAGTATTACTCTTTTCTATGTGCCATTTCTAATTCTTTAAATTCATTTGTTGAATCTTGATTGGTTCTACTGTTTCTTTTAACAATGTTTATTTCAGGAAGAGTTCCAGCTTGCACTTTTTAAGACAAGCAAAAAGGAGAGCTTGTTTGCTGACCGGGTTAGTTTTGATGTGTCATGCATATCCATTTATCAATAATGTTATTATCCTATTTTTGCCCTATTGCCTTTGGCGGCATTTTTTATTACTTTTCGCCTAAATATAGATTCATCATACAATCTGTATTCATTTGCATGCTTTACTGTGTTCTTTTTTCTCCTGGAGTGTTGAAGTTTTTTGGGTAGCGTGTTAGGGGCTTATAATAAATCTTGATGTCGAAACATATTACCTTTTGAATGCTAAAATAATTTAAGCTGCAAAGATTAGGTAACTGTATTAAGAACTTGCGAGTGAGTTTATCCTCTATATTCTAGCATTGAATTTATTTATAATGTGAAGTGCAATAAATTCTACATTTTAGTTCAGCTAATTATGCCAATTATTTGTTAAATCACTACACATGAATTAATCAAAGACATAAATGCCTGGAGAGATAATTGTCATTTGAAATTTTAGGAAAGGGTAATGCATGTACGTTTTGAGAGCCACAAAAGGAGTTTGAAGATAACCTTTCTGTCCAGCCATTTATGGTTTTTTTTCTTTTTCCATTTTTTCATACTTTTATCTGTTTGACTGAAAATGTTGTGTTTTTGTAATTTTATCTTCCTTTCGTCTCTTCAACTGAAGGTGTTGTGACGAGCAGTGATCTGGCTTATTTTTAAATGGTCTGAATTTGGTCATCACCTAATATTTTTCAGTTTTAAGCCCTTAAAAAGGTTATAAAAGATCACTGTAGAACCTGTCTGATGTTCATTTTATAAAATACAACTTCTGACTTTTGTTTTATTCAGGTTTGAATCTTATTGTCTAAATATCAATTAAGCATGAAAATTGGGTTGGATACCCATGCTAAATTGACTGGTATTCTCATTTAGAAATCCTTCTCTTTTTTCTTTGCATGTATAATTTGTTTGTACTCCATAGGTATTTGATTTGTTTGATACAAAGCACAATGGGATATTAGACTTTGAAGAGTTTGCACGCGCTCTTTCAGTTTTTCACCCTAACGCTCCAATTGATGATAAGATTGATTGTAAGTATCATCCTTTTGCCGTTTTTATTTTCCTGGTTCTCCATTTATATGTGCTTTTCTGTTTCTGGAAATTGCTTCTCTTGGAAGATAACTCGAACAGAAATATGGCTTAGGCGGAAAAACATGTGTATATTTTGGTGACGGTTATAGTATACTTAGGGTTTTGGACTTCTTAAAGTTCTAGGAAGACGGATCTATTTTGCTTATGTTTGGATTATTTTTAAAATATCCTCCTCTACGCCCTACCACATTTACCATTATTCGAGCATTGCATATAAGCCCTAGCATGAGAATGCCACCATCTGATATTTTGTGTTTTGACCTAAACACCGTGTTTTATTTTCTCCAGTTTTAGTTTTTGTAACTTGTAATTAGTTTCTGATTCTTTGTGCTGGTGATGCCATTGGGCATACATTTTCTTGTACAGTTTCATTCCAGTTATATGATCTCAAGCAGCAAGGATATATTGAAAGACAAGAGGTAGTGTATTCTTCCCTATCCAATATAACTTTACACGTTGCATAGTATTTTTTTTTTTCTCAATTTCTCTTTTTTCTCTAGTTCTGTAAATATTAGTGTGTATGTTCATGTAAGTGCTCGTTGGAGAAATCTTTCTGCATTTTAAATTGTCTTGATACATGATCTCGAACATTTTAGCTCTATATCTGGCCAATGCTGCATGGGACATTTCTTCAGGACATCAAAGCCCATCTTCAAGACAACAGGATTGCAACTTTTGACATATCAGTTGTCCAAATTCAGAAAATCAAATAAAAAAGGAACCTGTTGGACATGTGTTCAACAATATTTGACATATTGCTTGAGATGTAGGACATTAAGTGCATTATGAATTCTTGCATTTGCTCATTGAAGTTATGTGAGTTTGCCTGTTTGTTTCTCTGTATTTACTGCTCCCCATTAGTGTTCTATTTCAAAATAAAAATTGGTAAAACCAATCACATTTGCATATCTTGGGACTAAGAAGCACTGCAGAAATCTAACCACTCATTCCACTAATTCTAGTTCTATTTTCAAACAGAAATACAACACTTATAGGAGCTTCTGTTATTGATGCGCTCTATTATTTATGAAATACCTGTTGTACATATATTATTTTCAAATAATTAAACATTTTATACTTTTAATTCTGTGATATACATTTATCATATAATGTTTAATTGCATAATCAGGCACGGTGCAAAATTTTTATTTCAAATACTCAAGTTTCTTTTTTTATGTTTTTTGTGAACTCTTATTCTATGAGAGAAATGATGTGAAGAGCAACGATGCTTAATGTTATGCTAACCAACTGCTCATGTTGCAGTTACTTTTTGGTATAAATTATTTGGTGTCCTTTATTGTAAACCAACAACTTAAATGCTATGTGGTATTAATTATGGGGTATACTTTATCACCTCTTATAGTTCGGAAAAGAAGCCACATGTGAGAACTTGTTTAGTGCGGTTCACATTTTAGTACTTAACGATTTCACACACTTCAAGCTGGTTTCATGAGGATTTGATATTTTCTTATGTCATTGTAGGTAAAGCAAATGGTAGTGGCCACACTTGCTGAGTCTGGGATGAACCTCTCAGATGATGTGATAGAATGTATCATTGACAAGGTAGGTTCTTAGGGTAGATGACTCCATTACCCGCAACAGTTATCCATCTCTGCTGATTTTCTCTGGGGCAGAATTGCTTAGATGGGTTTATGGTAATTAAAGAAGAGATGCCATTAAAAGTAGCCTCTTTCACAAAGGTAAATGTTGCACCAACTGGAGCTGAGAAGAACTTATTAAAATTATTATATAACTTCTATACCTTGAAGAAGCTCGCTAGATGAATCATCTAGAGGATATGGAGACAGTATTGGCTGTGAACATTGATGGAGATGTATTGGTTGTAAAGATTGAGGAGTAACTTGATCCATAAGGTTTTGCTTGTGTGGTAGCTCTGGAATGGAAATGAGTCAATGACCCTTGATAGAGCTGGTAGAACAGAGCACCTCGTAATGAAAGACATATGGAGAGCGGTCCTATGCGTTGAGTTGTATAACCCATAAACTGGAGATTGGCAATTTGTTTTTTTCCTTTTTTTTCAAGCATGCTATGGAGGTCAATTTTGACTTTTTTTTTTGGCTTATGATGGGAATTCCCCAGTACTTTGCCACCTAATGAGATCTCTAGTGTCTTTCTTTTTCTGATCAAGATCCGTGGGTTTCATTTATAAAAGAAGTCTGCATGTAAGATAACATAAATACTGTGTTTCAGCAAAGTTCTCTTGCGGTAATGTTAAGTCAATGCATCTCCACTTTGTTTCAGACTTTTGAGGAAGCTGATACAAAACATGACGGGAAGATTGACAAAGACGAATGGCGGAGCCTCGTAATACAGCATTCATCTCTCTTGAAGAATATGACGCTTCAATACCTCAAGTAAGTGTACTGTCCTGGGTGACAGGTAGCAGTTTTTGGTCTCTAAATACTGGTCCCGATCTCCCGCCAGACGCACACTGGTGGGAGACCATTTTCACTCTAAATACAGTTGAATTTGATTTCTGAAAACGACATGATGCCAAGCACAATAAGTGGAGAACTAGAATTGTAGAACTTCAAAGAGAAGAAGGGAAAAAGGGATGGAGGTAGGAAAGGAAGAAGATGACAGACTAAGGGAGAATAATCAGAGGAATTAGTTACGAATAAATCAATTTATTTCATAATCAAAGTATTTGAGAATTACAATGCATGAAGGTCTGTACATGATTTCAATAATTCTTTTTTTTTTTTTTTTGACATTACAAAGGGATTGTAGGGGAGGGGAATCAAACCCCTGACCAAGGGTGTAAACAACCAACAAGTATGCCACTAGACTATAAAGGTCTTGGCAATAATTCTGATTTAAGTAAAAGAATTACTTAAAAATACTGGAAATAATCAGTAACTATTCTTCCTAAAATAGAATCTAAAAACTTCTTTAATATTCATAGAATATGTATAATTGTATCACTACCAACCCAAACTATTGGACAATCATTTTAGTGAAATGATTACTCAACTTTCTGTTTATATTTAGTCTCTTCATTGTTTTCGTACTGTCATATACTACTTTCAAAAGGAGTCCATAAGGTGTTTTGAAGCAAGATAAGTATTGGAGGATGAATCTTGTCTCTCGTTTGTCAATTGTTGGGCCAACTTATCATACAACATGGTTGGTAAGGTGATCTGTACGAAACCATATGTTTTTAAGATGAAGAAGCTGAACGTCTATTGTAGAGTTGAATCTTTCTGATGCTGTATAATAAACATGCCCTTAACTCAAAAGTTTCCAATAATACTAGGATTAGACAAGGAAAGACCTCCTGATCTGTACTGGTTTAAATCCTATCCCAACTTTTACTGGAGCCAACTTCCTGGTTCTTAATTCTGTAGGAAACATCTTTGGCGGTATTACTTGTAAGACCTTACATTAGCAATAAGATATAACTCATGAGTTTCAATCATAGAAAAGAAATGGTATGTGCTTTGTGAAAATTTTCAAGTACTTGCCGGAAGTTTTGTTAAAAAACTTCCCATCCCATGTACACCCTATGTGGTGTGCATGGATGCATGCCACATATATTTCATATCTAAACCTAGTGTATTTTATATCTACATGACATGCATCCATATATGCCACTTAGGAGGGAATTTTTTTAACAAAACTTCTGGGAAGTGCTTGAAAGGGGCTCTGTGCTTTGTATCATTGTATGCATTTTCTGGCTGCTAAATTTTATTTTTATATTTTGATACAGAGATATAACGACCACATTCCCGAGCTTTGTATTTTACTCGCAAGTTGATGATACTTGAGATTCGCCGTGAAGATGTCTACAAAGAAAGCTGCGGGCTGAAACGAAGCAGAGTGGCTGCGTCAAATTCTTTTATCCCTTGATCAGTTGTCGCACAGTTAAGACTCCATGTTTTCGTGTTCAAAATTTTAAACACTATGTAAACATATTAGATTTCTAGATCGAACAGGATGCTTAACTTTGTTATTTTTGGTTTTCTTTAAATCAGAAAGCAGGCTTGGAAAGAGTTTCATTTAGATTATTTGTTTTGAGATCTCCTCTCAAAAATAATAATAATAATAATAATAATAATAATAAACAAATAAATAAATGAAATAAAATAAATGACCTTGAGATCTGGTAATCACATGTATGCAAGCTCGAAACGGCTATTACCGGTATTTGAATTTTGGTGACCAACGTAAAGCAATCCTATGAGTGACTATAATTGAAATTTGAGTGTGTTCTTCTCCGCAAGTAGCTGTCTCTATTTTCTTTTTGCAATCAGCTGTCTCTATTTTCTTATTATATTAATTAATTTGTAATACTTTTTATACTTAAATTAGCTTTAAGATACTTTTAAAGATAAAACGCATGTTAGAAATGAAATATATTTATTTGTATTTGTACATACTCCTCTAGAGTTACTTAAATGTTTGTAATTCTATGTTCCTTGAAATGACAAATTTAAGGGTACGTGTACAAATTTTATATACTATATATATGCAAATGGACTCACGTAATCAGTGTCCAGTTGAATTTATTTGTGTGTTCTCCACTCTCAGTGAATCTCTTTTAATTTTTGTGTCTAAAAGAAAAAGGAAAATCTCATTCATTAAAATTAAAATAAATAAATAAAGTTAAATAAAAATTATTAGCCTATTTTTTTTTTAAGAAAAATATTCAGCAAAAGTAATAATCAAACACATTTCTCTTGACTATTAATTTTCACTCATATTCCTTTAATCAGTGTAGACAAAACTAATTGAAATAGTCAAGTTCTATTGTCCTCAACTATATGTCTCAATGTCCCTCACATTCCTAAAAGATATATTACCTAAAGTTCATGTGTCAAGCAAAGCCTATGTGAACCCGAATCAATCATTTCCATCTGAGCGAGCTGAGTGATTTTTCCTCACCCCTATGTTGCAATGTTGTATAGTGCATCTATCCAAGGAACATAAGTTCATTTTTCCTTTTCTTTAATGTCCTAAATTACAATTCACGAGCATATTTAATTTTTCTTTTTCTAATTTTCTCTTAAATACAACATGTATATATTATTTTTTCGATATAAAAAATTAAAAAATAGTTGATATAAATAGAAACATCTTCAGGAAAATATTTGAATTTTTTTTCCAATTACATTGACAGTGGTTGGTGTTAGCAAACCAATTATATCTTAAAATAGGACAAATATAATGATAAAAATTTATGCATGCAAGTTAACATGTGAATATGATTTATTTGACCAAATTCTATTTTAAAGTAGAATTGGTTTGCTAACAAATAACCCTAGGTTTTTGAGATAGAAAGAGAAGAGTGTACGTAATGAGAACAATTACTCTATGTAATTTTCTTGTGGTCTATTTACACAAAATAGATAAGTTGCGGACCTTCACCTCAATTTCCTAAATGAATATTTAACTCGGACAACCCGATTAATTTTCACAGTTTTCTCCTCTTTGTCGCTTTCACTGTTAGCAGTAGCTCTCCACCGGACTGCTGGTTCTCCACGCAGTTCTTAAGGTAATAGTGTAATATACAAAAGTTATCTCCGTATTTGTCATTCTTTATTTCAGGAGTTTCTGATTCTTTTCCTCTTGATTGTTAGCGAAATTGTTAAAGATTGCGTCAAAAATTTAGAGGTTTTTTGTTTATTTGTTTATTTTGCGTTTTAATTGAAAGACATGTTCAATTCTTCATTGTTGTATGTTAAGAAAACTTATGTTATTGTTTATCATGGGGGAAAATTGTTATTGGTCTGATAAAAAGTGTTTTTTTTTTTCTTTTGGTGCTTAAAAAGTATATGGAGAATTGTGAAAAGTACTCCCTTCATCCCGCAAAAATAATCCAATGTACTATTTTTCTCCGTCCAAAAAGATAGTTCAGGTTGAACACGTCTTTAATAGTTCGTTTTCATGTATGCCTCTAATTAATATATTTGCTATTATTCTACATCAACTACCAATATATTAAAAGTATTTTAAACAATTAATGAGAGATAAGATATATATATATATACATATAATACAAGTAAAATTTAGTGGCTGTTTGATTCTCATTATT
Source organism: Nyctanthes arbor-tristis (assembly GCA_963692815.1). Taxonomy (NCBI): domain Eukaryota; kingdom Viridiplantae; phylum Streptophyta; class Magnoliopsida; order Lamiales; family Oleaceae; genus Nyctanthes; species Nyctanthes arbor-tristis. The sequence continues at coordinate 36,364 of CAVNYN010271468.1, forward strand.
CAATTTGACTTATAATGAGAAATTATAATGAGATGAAATGAGTGGTGTATGTTTAATGGAAGTCTGAAATTTGTGGTTATAATGAGTAGTTGTCAAATCAGTGGTAGGTAGAATTATAATGTGTTTTGAAAAAAAGAATTAATATTTGAACTATATTAACAATTATTTTTCTTAATCGGTATGAAAATAACTGTTGGACTATCTTTGTGGAACGGAAGGAGTATTTTCTTAAAGAATGTGTGTCGAGAATGAGTTGGCACAAAAATCGAGAAGAATTTATTCTTGCAAAATCAATCCCATACACACTTTTACCTACCACTGATTTCAGCTACTCAATTATCACCACATATTTCAAACTTCAATTAAATTTTCACCATTTATTTTTCAACTCATTATATTTCTCATTATAATTTGATTCTCATAATGAGAATCAAATAAGCAAAAATGTTTAATGTATGTAAATTCACGAGTGTTTTGTACTTTTTCTAGCAATTTGATTTTGAGAAACTGCAGTTGGTGCTGGCTAAAGTGACTAATTTCTAAGGGATAACATGGCCGAAAAGGGAGGACAAGGGTTTGGAAACTCCAAAAGTGGAAAATCTTCCAACAAATTGCCTGGTAATGATTTTTCAATTCCCCGCTAATTACCTCATTCGCATCTACATTTAATTTAATTTTAAGTTTTAATTGTAAATTGTAATTAAGCTAAGCTTTGATTGAAGCTCCAAACAAAGCCCAGGACTAGGTGCAGTTGCTAACCTATGTTATTGAATGGCTAGAAGTTTCCTGAATGTTGAATTTAGAAAAATAAATAAAGAAGAAAAGGCAAAATATTTGAGTCTGGAAGAAGGTGAATTATGTCCATCTAATTAACTGAGCTATCAATGTTAATTGACTAATTGAATGAAGTGGAATCTCAACATGCAATTGCATTGGTTTAAGATCTGTCACTTCTTGGACGTTTCGGTAAAAGGTTGGAGAGATTAGCCTTTTTTTTTTTTTACTTGTTTTATAATGAATTGATTTCACTTGATTTTTAATTCCCTTTACACATCTATGGAGATAAGGAGAAGGCTTTGAACTTATTGTTGAATGAACCATGAAATTATGCGTGTCTCGCTAATGATTATTGTGCAGCCAGAAGTTAGCTTTTGTCTTAAGTAATTAAATTTGAAAACTTTCCTTTACTGGGTTTGTGCATTAATATATCATGTTGTTCTTGTTCTATTATGTATGACATCGTCTAAGCGGTGGAAGACGGCTCAGCAAAGTCTAAGGGAGGAAGAAAAGTTCAGTTTGATTCTGAAGGTTGACTTTATTCTTTACTAGATGCAGTTTATAATGCATTTTAGATACTTCTTGGAGGGGAAAAAATCACCTGTGCCTTTTTTTTTTTTTTTGGAGAACATGATCCATTATTAACTCTATTGATTAAGTTCATTATTGCAAATGCTTCAAATTTATCAAGTGTCATTATCATATCTCAAAATCTAATAAGGCTCTATCCGCCTAAGGAATGACTTCCAATATCTTGTAGACCTTATAAATGCCTCACAAGTATGTTATACATGTGCAATTCTCTTCCCACATGGTTTGACAATTTATAGTGGCAGAGTAGTTTTGTAGAAAGCCTTTTTTATGTTTATCATGTTCCAGGGAATAAAGGGGGAAAAGGAGACAAGATAGCTAATGGCAGCAAGAAATCCCAATCCAAAGTACCCTCTCCACTGGAGCGCAGACTTGAACAAGGTAAGTTCTTGTGGTGAAACAGTTGTCGCCATCCCTGTATCTCTCATCCTCTCGCAATAATAATGGTAATATAGAAAAATGGAGTATCATTGAATTCTCTCTTAAAATATTTGAGTTCTGGAGGTAATTTTTATCAGTACATGCTTTTGCCTAGATGTTTTCTTTTTTACAATATGAGGTAGGCCTTTATGTAAGTTAGATATGGCAGATCAGTTTATTAGCTGCAATAATTATGGTATATTTTCTGTTTCCGACTCTTATAAAGAGATGTTGATGCATATGCAGAGCTTCCAGAAAACAGTAAATTCTTGATGGACTGTGAAGCTTCTGATATCTTGCAAGGTATCCAAGAGCAGATGGTGATGCTGTCTGAGGATCCAAATATAAAACTCCCGGTGTGAGTAGTGCATTTTTAGCTCTTTATCCCTTCTTTGATTTTCTTTCAAATGAGTACCTTTTCCTGTTACATTTATTTTCTTTTTCCTTGTACTGAATTTATTCAGATTAACATTTTTTTTTTTCAAATTTTTTATAATTGTTATCAGTTCATTTGATAGTGCACTCATATATGCCAAGAGAGGCAGCTATGGTACAAAATCGCTGACCGTAAGAAAAATACTCCAGTATCCTTCTTTGGTCAATGTAGAACATTATCCTGTCCAATTCTGTATAAACTATTAATGTCAATTATTATGGTTTATGGCCATATACAAGTTTTGTCTTGTTTATCCCTTAACCTATATCAGGCCCCTCAAGAAACATGGAGTATCTGATGCTGAGGTAGTGATCTCTTGCGGTTTATTTTTTATGAGCATTTTAGGCACGTTCACTTAAGTGAATTTTTATGATCTCAGATGTGCCAAATTGCCAACCTTCGTGGTGAGTCTGTTGAAGAAGTTTTTGCTCTTATCCCGACCCTGCAGGTATGGCTTACATGAGGAGACAGACAGATTTTTTGTACTAATTTAGGTGTTTCCAGTTATTGTAAAGATATCGTGCTTATAGATCTGTTGATACTTGTTAAAGAATAAAGGTATCTCTAGGATGCAGCTTTCAACATGATTGGAGAAAACAATTAAATAAGATTTTAATCTCTAGTGTTCCTTGGTGTTTCCCTGCCCCATTCGGCTAACCATTTTAGCTTTGCCGTAGAAGGACATTTCAATGAAATGAAGTTTGTGACAGCAAAGATTGTGTAGTCTCAAGCAGGTATTGAAGAAGAGAAAGATGTTAAAATGTTGTTCATTTAGTTGTCCAATCATGTCGAATGCTGCAAGCCAAACACGCACTAACAGTTTTATATTTAGTTTAGTTGGCAAGATCTTGATGAATTGGCACGTTCAACCCTTCACACTTTGTGTCTTCTCAGGCAAAGGAAAACAAGATAAGAGAGCCTCTTAGGATTGTCCTGGGTGAATTAAATAATCTCAGGAATGCACTGGACGAACTGGCGAAGTTCAATGATCGGGCATAACTGTTTGACAGATTGCTGTGGTAAGATCATTTTAACATTTGATATCATCTCTTGTTTCCACGTGTTTTCTTTTCTTTAATTTATTCAGTTAGAAATTAGAATGATCCTCTCCCAGTTCACGTGTTAATGGATTTTACCACTGCTGTTATTAGTATGTGCCGTTCTTTTGGTCAGCTACTGCAGTTTGGGGTGCGTTAGATGTGAATGTGGCTCCACTTTTCAAGAAAAGGCAGACGACGTTGTTATCAGGCAGCACCATTGGTTTCTTCCTCACAAAACGCTGCTTTATTATATTGTAATTACTAGCTACTTCTTTCAGTTCATTTCTAGACGGCTGGACCGATTGGCAAATTTAGAAACTGGATTTGAGTAAATGAACCTATTAGGTTTTCTCTACCCCTCCATATTCTGACTTCTTTTTTGTTTTTATCTTTCTCTATTTTTGGCTTTGATACAATCTGAAAGCATGAACTCAAAATAGTTGACAATTTTATCTGTATTCTGTCTACGAGCTTATCTATCCTTTTGATGCCTATTTCCAACACAAACGTCAATGTTTAGATCATACATGACATTCACCTATAATGTACTGTACCCGAGTCACGTTGCACATACGCCCGGTCTAGATGGTGCATCTTTTACCATTCATTTTGATCACATGGCATTGAGTATGTTTAGATTACATGGCATTGAGTAACACTTGTTCATGCAAGACAATATCAAGACATGGAAATGAACAAGGCATGGCTCCACAAGTCTCCGTAACTTTTTAGAGATGCATTTGGGAAGATAAAGTCGAATGGCTGTATCTTCTCGTCTCCATAACTTTTAGAGATGCATTTGGGAAGTGGGAAAGTACTAGGAAACAATTAAAAAAGAATGAAAGAAAGAAAATAATAAATATAAACGCACAAAAATTGTGCCTTGCTGTCGTTGGCTCTAAATCTTTTTTCTCTAATCTATTAAAAACTATATTTTTACACTTAGCATTTATGACTTATTAATATATGTCATGACATCATGTAAGATATGACGATGATTTTATCAGAATGTTTGATATGTAAAATTAGATATATGAAATAAGAAAAAAAGGTTAAAATTTTGTTGATACGATTTAGATTTACCCTGAGAACATATATTTTTTCCAAATATTTTAATTTTAGTGGACGTAGTGGATTTGAGTGAATGGTCAAAAAAAGCAGGCTGTAGACATCCACATCACTCCTCTATCCACATCACAGAGACTCAATAGTTATCGTAACACCAAATTTGAGATTTTTTTCCTATAAATATATAAGAGTAGAATTTATAGAATAAAGGGGTTTTGCAGTCCAAGCTAAAAGAAATGGTGAGAAAAGAAATTTTGGTGCTTACTTTGACATGGCTGCTAGCAATTGCATGTATTGTCACTTGTGCACATGCTGGGTTTTCTGCTCAATCACAGCCTAGTAATGGTGTGGTATATCCCCAAGGTGAAGTTATTTCTCTCATGCTGACAAATTTTACATCTTTTGCATGATTTTATTCACACACTTAAAACTGTTACTGGAGCCGTAGTCCTTAGCGACCGGCCGCACATATTAGAAGCATGGTCCATGCACGACTTGGCTTTTGACATGTCGTGCATTGGGCTAGGCTGGCCCAGCCCTCCTCTTTAACTGATCTGTCGAGCCAGCCTGGTTTGTTGAGCTTTGCTGCCCAAATGTAATAGCGTATCGACTGAAGTGTCACACTCAGATAAATTTCCACTTGCTTAACTAATAAAAGAAAAGGGTCATCTCGAGCTACCATTAGGTTGGCATTTGGTAAGGCACTTTGAATACTGACACTCATGTTAGCCCCTCCATCTGAAATAGGTAAAAGTTCTAACAAGAATCCTTACTGGTGAAATGTTTTACCGATCTGTAGGGTGTCGTTGCTGCTATTTTGATTATTCGAAGCCGCTCATCCGTTGTGCGAAAGTGTGCTGTGTGGACAACTGCTGCTGATAATGCAGAACCCTTAGCTGCGTTTTGGGATAACTAATAATAGTAAATAGTAATGCATGTTTAAAGTTGACTAAAATTTCTTCAAAGGCAACAAGTTCAAGAAAATAAACTTGTACCTTGTGTTTATTCGAATCAGTTTCCTTCATAATCAAATGCTTTTATCTGTTGATATTCAATCATGATGTGCCTCCAAAACATTGTAAATAATAGTTAGTGCACATAAACTCATCTTCAAGTGAAGAAGATGATCATTTGAAGATCATCTTCAAATGCTTTTATCTGTTGATATTCAATCATGATGTGCCTCCAAAACATTGTAAATAATAGTTAGTGAACATGAACCTACTGAGATATAAAACCAACTGGTTCACCCAGCAACGGCCTACTGCACGTACTTATCAAGGGCCATACTGGCCGAATTGTACAGAAGCACAAACCCCAGCAATGAAAACAGTCTACCAAATCGCCGCGACAAAATAGCTAGCCAAAGATCAAGTAAGTGTAGTCTCTTATTCTACAGCATAAACAAAAGATCTCTCCATCAATTTCAGTTTAAAAAGAGCCCAGACCAGGAATAAATAAACTTTTAATTCACTTAATGCAAACTAGACAGACACCAATAGTTTAGTATATCATTAAATGCTTTCAATTTTAACTATAAAAATTTGATTCCAAGTGACTTCCTACCACTAAAGGGACTCAAAGACAATTAATAATAACTTAACCTATATCTATAAAACTGGTATCTGTGCAGTATACTTTTTCATCTTTCAGAAAAGCTGTTTGATTCAGAAGAGGGAACCCTGAAAATCCCACTTAAGAAATGTCCGGTTCATTTGAGGAAACTGTAAACTACCCAAGGAATAATCAGTGCAGATATAGTCCTCCCATTTCCCAGACTGAAACCTAAAGAATTAGCATTACTATCTGCCACCCCAACAAGAAATTTGCAATCACCAACTGAAGGATCCAAGAAAGTGATCATCCCGAGACCATCGAATTCGCAGCTCTGTGGACTCTGTTTTCGTGACTGATAGTAACTGTTGAATGCATATGAAATATTTTCCTTGGCCTCAATTCCATTGCAAGATCCGCCATAGTTGAGTGTTGTGCAATCAGCATAAGTACAAGCAAGTTTGAGGTGATCAGCCACGGTGGAAAGATCTTGAGTTGGATTTGCAACACACCATCTAGAAGGCAGATACTGGACATCTTTAGCATTCTTTAATAATCCATTCCCTAGGTTTAATGAGTACTTTGCCTGGCCATCAAAAGAGAAAATGCCCCAGTGTCTTTCAAAGTTCCCGGGAAGTATGCTTTTGGCACCTTCATCAAAGAGACTAAAAAGATAAACATCCATAGGAGGCACTCCTGGCCTCATTGGGGTTCCTTTGTTTCTAAGGACATGATTTACAAGACCTTGGTTGAAAACCCGTGCAGCAGTGACATTAGCACCTAGAGCTCCATCAGTAGGCCAACCCACCTCTCCTACAACTATAGGCAATTGACCGAAACCAAGTTTCCCAAGTGCTGAAACTAGAGTGTCAAAATTTCCATCAAAGGCATTGGAGTAAACATTTGGTCCGTCTGTAACAGAGTGGGTTGTCCCCTCAAAGAATGCATAGTCTTGGGGGAAGTCCGAGTTTCCATAAAGGCTGAGGAAAGGGTAGATATTTACGACAAATGGGGAACCATTAGAATTCAAAAAAGAAACAAGCTGTGTCATAATTGGAGTCAGCTCAGGTCGGAAAGCTCCTTGTGATGGTAGAGATGATTCATAAGCATCGGCATTGCATGGAACCACGAGCTTTACCATGCCTGCGAGATTTGCCTTGGCCAAGGACTGTTGTAAATTCATCAGAGCAGGTACAACATAAGATTGATATTGACCAGAATAACTTGTCAAAAAGGGTTCGTTTCCTACCGCAACATACCTGTAGATTGCGCTTTGAAAGTCAGTAGCACAAAGACAGCACAAAGTTTTCAAGTATTTAAAACAAAGGCGAATGAAATATTCATCGAAGACTAAGCTTGCTTCAGCTTACAATGTGTTGTATATGATTCTGCTAGTTTCTTTATTAATTAATAGCAGTTCTTTACTTGAAAAGATGTTTCGTTTTATAGTTGCATGCTTTCCCTTCCCCACCCCAATGTGGTTGGTCTACAAAGTTCATTGTTACTCCTCTGAATATATGATGCTTACTTGGCCACAGTTTAGATCCAGCATACAAGTCATTTTGATAGTTCATACAAGAACATCTTAGGCTAAAAGGAACCAGTTGTATAATGTCTTGACTATGTCTGACTGCAACTTTCATTCCCGGCTGGCAGATCCAGAGAAAGAACTGAACTCTTGAGTCTTTTATTGTTGGTGTTCGCTACACACCAACACACTGATTGTTGGGGTGAAGTAAACATGCAAAGCATGCTTTATATCTTATAAACATTCACCTACTGTCATCAAATATTCAAGGTGTTATAATGTGCTCTTCCGATCTCAAACACACACACACACACACACAGAATTCTCTAATCTATATTATTCAATAAGTTAAACCTCTCACAATTCACAATCTTTCCTCACCCCACTATCAACAATTACAGTTTTGATTTTTTGAAATTTGATTTTATGAAAAGTAATTTTTCTTTTTTCTTTTTCGAGGATGTGTGGTTAAAAAACAGTAGGGGAAGAGCAAAAAGGATTTATTAAACAATTTTTTTGAAATGAATGCTGAAGTAAAAGAATCAGTTCCATACGGACCCTGAAAGGCTAGAGTGGTTCAATTCTCATTATAAAGAGAATGGGAATCAGACACCTTTTAATCAAACATCCTTGGAAACTAAAGACAGTAAACAAAGTTGAATCACCCCATTAAAAAGCTCAAGCTTTTAACGAGTAGCCGCATGCTTTACTTTTGTATTAACAAATCTTCTCTTTGCAAGACAAATCTCATATAACGACCGTATCCGGTCTTTTGCTTATCAAACCAACTAATCCAAAAGCTCAAGCGTTTAAACTTGAAAGAATGCAAAGTTAAAATATTTGCATCTAGACATTCAACAAACAATATAAGAATCCAAACACCAAAAGATGAAGATAGTAAAGTATCAAGACATTTATTCAGAGGGGGGGGGACATACTTAATGTTAACACCTCGTTTAACCATGTATCTGGAGACATTCTGGGAAACCCACAAATCAGCGGCGGCGGAGGAGGAGCTGAGCGGCGCCAGCATATCATTGGGGATCCCAACCATAACCTCAATCCCACTACCCATCAGAGCCTTAAGTGCATACGGGTCTGCCTCAAAAAGCTTCACTTTTGAAATCTTATTGTCCTTCAACAGATTCACCACCGTTTCCGGCGACAACCTGTGCAGTGTCAATGTGCCCCAATTCACCCCTATCCCTGATTCCACCACCACGAGCACGGCGGAGCTACACAACAAAAAGATCATAATGTTTGGAAAAATGGTACTTGCCATTATAAATTACTCCGATATTCTTGGATTTACACTACTCATTCACTCTAGAAATTGTAAAATGTAAAAGCGTCTGGTATCTGTTTCTAGCGTGAAAGCCATGGAATTGAAAGACGAGTGACTATAGTGATAATGAAGTTCGGAAATCAGAAGAGCTGCCTGATTAAAATAATGTCGTCAGTTAAAAACGTCAGACATCTTTCCAAAAAGCGACTACCGTAAACGCTTCACAAGAAATGGTCGGTTGCATTTTTATTGATACGAGGGAAAAATGACAAAAAAGAAAAAAAAAAACTAGTATTTTATTTTTAAAAACTTTCTTAAAAGTATTCTCATTTAAAATAATATATATCTTCAAATAACAGCACACGTAGGCATGTCGGCAATCTCTGGATACACGTTCACACTAGTGATCAACAGAGTCCTTGCAAAAATTCAAGAAGCGTAGAAATTCAAGAACCGTTTTCTTGCATTATACAGGTATGGGAAAATAAATTCGTGCCACTTTTTTTTTTAATAGTTGTACTATATTTTTATTACATGGAAGGTTTTTAATCTTTATAATTTATGAAGTTTATGTCTCAACAAATTTTATTGTATTTTTATGAACTGTTTAATTAATTTTTATATTTTGTTCCTTAATAACGGTTATATTCAAAAAATTTCATTTATATGTCTTAAAATCATAAGAAAATATATAATTTTGTTGTAAATAATTAAATATTTAGTGAATGACTATCCTACCCCCGCAAACACTAGATATGTTACCATCGTACTCCTAAAACCCTAGCTTTGTATCTATAAATAGGGGTCTCTACTTTTCATTGTAAAAACATACAATTTTCTAAGAGGTAATCATTTCTCTATGTTATTTTCTCTCTTTTATAATATGTTATCAACACAATATGATTTTATTTTTTCTCTTTTTCGTTTCTAGTTCTACTGTAAGTTTTCGTCTTCCAAAAAAAAAAAAAAAAAGAGTTCTGCCATGAGTTACATTTTCCTTGTTTTCTCAATTGACGATCGGCAGCCAATGAATGATATACCTATAATTTCATCCTTTGTTGGCTGACGTTTTGTCCTTTCACTCTTTTTCCAATGGATTATATACATATAATGTCTCAATATTTTACACTTTGTTGAATGTACCGATTTTTACTTACAAGTTTTGAAACACAAATATTTTTGAAGTTTAATTTATACGTTGACGTTTGTATTTGCTTTCACGTATATGATTGGGTATCAAAATACTAATTTGATTATTCATGTCATTACGTATAAATATATATAAAGGGATAGCCAATGTTCAATTTTAATAGATTTTTGGCTTCCAATTTTATGTTAAGTTGACAATCATATTTTAATATAAGGGATCATGAAATCGACGCTCTTCCGATCTGATTCCTTTTGAAATAATATAGCAACTAATTACATAATGAATGTAAATCTGGTATTCACATATTATACTACTCTTTTCTTTTCTTACATAGTAGAGAGATCATGAAGGATTTTTTTGATTGATCTTCTTCTTAGTTTGATTTTGACTGCCAATTACATAATACATATGAATATGGCAACCGTTATCTATTGATAAGTAGTAATAGTCTTATGTAAATACATAATAACCATGCATCTTATATCTATTATATTAATAACTGTTATTTACGTTTATTTATGCACAATTAATTGATATAACTATTAGATATTTTGTATAATATGTTTATTTAAATTCATGCAATTATGTTATCATTCTCATATAACTATTTATGTTACAAATCTTTGTTCAGTGCTTCTGAAGAGGCACGTTAATCTTAATTATTTCTCCCGAAGGGCAAATATAAAAAGTTACAACATATTATATTATTCTTATCCTTGAAGGAAAGAATGAAAATTTATATTATAGTTAATATGATACTTGATTAATCTCATATTAATTATTATGTATAAGTTCATATAATTCTTGAAGAACTACAGTTACATCTGATTAAATATTCCAGAAAAATACGATTGCTGAAAAAATCCTCGAGATGTGCTAATAATTATGGTTTCTTGAAGAAACATAGTTTGTAATTTTAATCTCAGAGATTATATTGGCAAAATATTCTGTTGTGTTAGCGAAGAAAATCACAACTTTATATTCTAACAAAATATAATTTAATTCTAAAGAGCAAGATAAGATTTATTTTTGTGTTGTGCTTTCCTGAAGAAACTATAATGTTTGAAATTCTAGAAGAATTTCTTATTATTTGTTCCTGAAGAAATATAATTTTTACTTCGTCTATTATTATTGCATTATATTTTCTGTTTTGCAATTTATATTAGATGAACCTGTTTATTTATTTATTAAATTGTTATTATACGTATAATAATAAATTAGATCTAATGAGTTGTCACTCTTGAAGTAGTACAACTTATATTATAATATTCCCGCTGAATATTAATTGTGCTTGAAGAACAATATTATGCTAGATATTATATTTTCAATATATTCATGAAAAATATTTAATTACTATTCTTGGAATAGTAATAACTCAAATTGATAATGAATCGTTGATATTGATTAGTTTATTCTTCTTTTTATCTGGTTTTATATTGTTGAATTAGATATGAACTTATTCGCTTTATCGTTTTAATGTTTTGTTACCCTGAGCTATTTGAATTTCGAATAAACTATTTGTTATTTCATTTTCATTGATATTTAAATTTTTCTTGTTTAGATACAAATAGAATAAAGATGATTTGTCAAGATGTTTGCTTAGCTGATAGTGCCGCTTCCCATCCAAGTTTTCAAGAGAAAAGATATTTTGTTGAATTAACATTAGCCGCTAATAATGTTAATACAATTTTTGGAGCGTCAAATATCTTTGAAGGTTCGAAAGAGCCAATATAATCTTACCCAACGGTACAAGATTATGTATTAATGATGCGTTTTACATTAGCAAATTCAGAAGAAATTTGCTTAGTTATAAAGATATCCGTTGCAATGGATATCATATTGAAACAATGATATCTTTGTATAACTTCTTTTCTATCTGGCCAGAAGCAGATAAAAGAAAAATTACAAACACTCCCATCTGGGATGTATTTCACAACTATAAAGTCAGTTGAATCAAATTATATAGCAAACCAGCAGTTCGAAGACCCAAAAAATTTTATGCTTTGGCATGATAGACTTGGACATCCAGGAACAGTAATGATGTGACGTATTATTATTAGCACGCATGGACATTCTTTAAAGAACTAGAAGATTCTTTTACCTAATGACTATTCATGTAACACTTGCTCCCAAGGGAAATTAGTAGTCAAACATTCCCCTACAAAAGTTAATGTTGAACTTCTAAAGTTTTTAGAAAGAATTCATAGGGATATATGTGGGCCTATACACACACCATGTGGACCATTTAGATACTTTATGGTTTTAGTGGATACTTCAACAAGATGGTCACATGTATGCCTGATTTCGACTAGAAATATGACTTTTACTAGATTACTCGCTCAACTAATAAAATTGCGAGCTTAATTTCCCGATTATTATATCAAGACAATTCGCTTTGATAATGCTGCCGAATTCAGATTCCAGGCATTTGATGAGTACTGCACTTCTATTGGTATCATTGTAGAACACTCAGTTCTCCATGTGCATACTCAAAATAGCCTTGCAGAGTCATTTATAAAACGATTGCAACTAATTGTTAGGTCATTACTTATGAAAACGAAATTACCAACTTATGTTTGGGGTCATGCAGTGTTACACGCTGCGTCATTAATTCACTTAAGGCCAACCGCTTATCATAAATACTCGCCTTTACAATTGGCATTTGGTCGAGAACTTGATGTTGCTAACCTAAGAATTTTTTGTTATGCCGTCCAAGTTCCAATTCCACCCCCACAACGCACTGTGATGGGTCCCCAAAGAAGGCTTGGGATTTATGTTGGTTTTGATTCACCAACAATTATTATGTACCTTGAACCACTAACAAGTGACCTATTTACTGCACGTTTTGCGGACTATCATTTTGACAAAATGACTTTTTCTACTC